>JAUYWI010103984.1:0-11333 GCA_034780595.1 Parotoplana pacifica | reverse complement strand
ACTGTGTGCTATCATCAGCTTAATTGACTTAATGAGCTTAGTTCACTGTATGGTAACTTTATTGCCACCCTGTATTTAGCATCAGTAGCCAATTTAGTAAATAAGTCTATAACAGAGAAAATTAGTAATTGATAATTTTGTTAAAATAATGTTTGTCATATTTGTTAAAGTAATTATCATGTATTTGATGTTGGTATGAATGATTAAACTCCATATTAACACATGTCAACATGTGTTTTAAAATTCAATCAATAAGTGGTGGCCATGGTCACAAGGAAATATGTCAAATTTAAGGAAATAAAGGAAGTGACAATAGTGAATTGAACCCTCTAGTATCAAACACCATAGCTATACGGTGTGGTGATGATGTCCTGAAGAATTACTTACCATTACATTGAGCTGCTGTCCAAGGGTGAACCTCTGGTGACTGAAAAGTGATACTGTTTTTATCAAAGAACCTCATTGTACAGGGCTGGAAAAAAGAAACCATAACACCTGCAGAAATTGCATTTTTCATAATTATTTTTTCTTTAATAATCATTAAGAAGTATTACCTAAAAAAAACTTTCTTTAACATATCATTAAGAAGTATTACCCAAAAATAAACTTAGAAAAATATAGCACAAATTTAGTAAACTTGTTTATCTTTAGAAATTCTTCAAAAATTAGGTGTTATGGTTTCTTTTTTCCAGCCCTGTAGTATGAATCTTATGACATGTCATATTGTCCTGCTGGAATACTGTGTATTTTGTGGCAGGTTGAGGGGTATAAGATGTTCACAAAGCATATCTTGGTAGCCAGTAGCATTGAGGTTCCCAACAATTATAGTGAGAGAAAAAAAACATACAAATTGTCACTGGATGCATGCAGAGTTCATTGAATATGGCTTTCTGATATCACTGTATTACCCCTCCTTAAAAATGTTACTGCAGTGAAGCCACTAAATGAATTGCAGACACATCCAGGAACACATTGTCTCCACTGTGGCAAAATGATAATGCTTAGATTTGAGAAGAGGCTTTTTTATTGCTATTCTGTTATACAGGGTGATCAAAAAGTCACTCTGCAGTAGAAAATAGAAAAATATTTTTAAAATCGAGAAGTCACTCAGGTAGTAGTGGAAACATTTATTGATTAATATTAATAATACCCATTCAATGCAACTAACACATGTTGTCTTGGTTCTCCAAAATTGATTGTAACCTACTTACCTATGGAGTATATTTTTCTGAAATATTGATTTTTCTACCGTGGAATGACTTTTCAATCACCCCATAGTATCTAGTTTTTTTAAAGGTTTCATTTCACAGTGGTCAAGGAGATTCCAGTGTGAAATTTCAGAAATGCTATGTCAGAATGGTCAATACAACAACAACAAACTTGATCTGATGGAATAAATGTTTTAACACCACAAGAAGAAAATGAAATAGTTGAAGCTCTGCAATTTCTTTGAAAATGTGACATGCCAATTGATAAGTGATTAGAAAAAGCAAACTCTATAAATTAGATAATTTTGAAAGTCTTCTCAGAGTTGGTGGAATCATTAAATTACAATACCCAATCATTTTGTCATATATGGCAGCTCATTATAAAAAACTGTCACAAGGAGACAGGCCATCAAGGTAAAGGAATGATGATCAACCAACTTCATTCCTATGGTTATTGGATTGTGGGATGCTCAATGGCTGTCTTGTCCTTTGTATACAAAATATAGAAATAAATCTTTGATGCTGCAATCATACAAAATTAATTAATAAATTAAAATCTTGTAAGCCTTTGACAGTACTAACATCATAGAAATGAATATAATCTAACCAAAAGATGTGTAAAAATATTTCTGCAAAATAAAATTATAACTTTTCAAGATCAAATTAAAACTATATGTATGTGCATCTTGTTCTACACCCAAGCTGAAGCATTATAAGATTATCAGTCAAGATTGGTAATTGAAAGTACTATCTAGTTAATCCGAAAATCAAAATCCATAAAACAGTTCAGTCAGAAATGAAAATATAAATTAATTAAAATGCAAAATAATAACAAGAAATGTGGTGAGGACTTAGGACACTCAATGCTGAAGATTGCAAAGTACACCTCAAGATGAGAACCAAACCAGCCCCACCATTTTCTTATTCTGGATTGGATTTCTTTGGACTATTCATTGCTAAAGAACTGAGAATCAATGCATGAAACATAGTCTTCAGATGGAAATGATCAATGATTTATCCACAGACACTTTCATAAATGGCTTACATGCATTAATTGCTATATGAGATCTTATAAAAGAATTGAGATCAAAGAACTATTTTCATTGGAGCTGATAACAAAATAAAAAAGTCCTTTAATGAAATTGAATAAGAGAGCATTTGTCAACATCTATTAATGTATTCAATGCAACACACATGGGCAGTGTATGGGAATGCGAAAATAACAATAGTAAGGAGCATATTAACTGACCTCCTCCAACATCAGGGATCAAGATTGAATACTTCTGCTCTTTGAAACTATAGCAATAATAATTAGTTTACCCCTTAGCACAGAAAACATAAATAACCCATTAACTATGAAAGCAAACGTTATTCTTCCACTACCAGGTAACTTTGAGTTAACAGATTTCTACTCTCAAAAAGATGTCAAAAGGTTCTATATATAGTGAATGAATTTTGGAAAGGATAGTAAAAAGAATTTTACAAACATTACAATGGTACCAAAGTTGGATCAAAATGAAACGAAACTTTCAAATGGGAGATATTGTGACATTGAAGGAGAATAACCTTATTTGTAACAAATGGAAATGGCTATATAATCAAGTGCTGGTTTCATCAGAAAGGTTATGTACCAGATGATGACACAATGTCAAAAATTAAAACTATCAAAAGACCCATACATAGAATTGTTTATTACTGGAAAATGACATTTGCATTTTATTTGTTTATGTCTCTGTGATGACATTCAATTATTTGTTTTTATTTATTTTTTTTGTTTCTGTGATTGTCTTTTTATATACATTTATGTCAAAAATAATCATAAAATAGCATTGTATCCCTAGATACATAATTTTTAAGTGAATTGTTATTTATGGTGGAATTAATAATAAAGATCAGTCTACTCTATAAAATAAATTTTGTCTTTATGATGCGTTAATGACTTAATTAAATAGGTAACTCAATTAGACTGTTTGTTTATTTTAGATAATTTTTTCCAACAATGGGGAAGTTGTTCTCCAAACTTTTTGGCAACAAAGAGATGAGAATATTGATGCTGGGTTTAGATGCAGCAGGCAAAACAAGTATGGCATTTTGATTTTTAATTCTTAATAAAATATCAAGTACCTGCAACTTTCATAAGATATTATTTATTCTATTTCAGCTATACTGTATAAGCTAAAATTGGGTACTTCAGTTACAACTATACCAACAGTTGGTTTCAATGTGGAAACGGTTTCCTATAAAAACATCAAATTTAATGTTTGGGTAAGTTAAGTAATTTATGTTTTAATCCACCCCGTGGGGTGTCACAATTCTCCTAGGATTTTGATCTTACCAACTTTTCCTACCAACTGAAATAATACATTCTAAACGAAAATTCAAAATAATTATTGTGTTATTTATTTATTTTTGTTTAGGCTGGTTGAAATAATCAGCTAGCTCAAAAGTGACCCAACCAATTTACATAAAATACATATTACAGATCTTTTGATGTGAAGTTTTGTTACATGATGATGTCTCCCAGAAAAAGAAAGACGGTTGGAAAAATAACAAAAAAAATTAATTTAATTATAAATTGCATTTTGGTGGTGTCTTTATATTAAACACACATTTTTTATTACCATACATTACAAATGTACAATGTGGCAATAATATGTACCTAGGTACAGTAGTAATAAGTAATTTTATACTGCTATTTTATATCTTGCTACATTGAATTTTTAATCCTCAAAGCCATGGCAATAAAAGGATAGAAAATTGTTTTTAGAATCTAAAAATGAGATATTGAGCTGATTGGAGCCCATGCTGGCTTTAAGGATCACTCAAATTGCTTCAAAAGAGCTCTCAAATTGGGCCATACTGGAAGCTATTTTATTAGGTCCCATAGGCTAAAATATGGCATCAGAAGATTGGTAACCCTTAAAATTGGTTTACAAAGATACACTTAACTTTAGAATCTACAAATGAGATGTTGGTCTGATTGGAGCCACATTGGCCCTGATCTAGCACTATCAGGAAATAATTTTCAGTTAAATATTGGTATCAGAAGATGTATTAGCTGTATTATATCTACATCTTTCAAAATACATTTATATGGAACAAAATGTTTCCATTTTTTGTCTAAATTCATTTTTACACATCTCCCCACCCTTCTCGTAAAATGAACCACTTTGGAACTACATTGAAAATTGATCTATTGCTAAAAGATGCCTTGTGATTCGAAAGACACAGTACTGGTGCATCAAATGCAAAATATTTAATTGTCTGCATCCTGATAGAAATTGTTTCTTACCATACCACACTGAGTGACTTCTCTCATAAACACCACTAAAGACTACTCAGTTCTTTTATTCTATATTACACTATACAACACATCTATATTACACTACAACATGTGGAACAACTGGAACTTTATGCAAAATGAGGATGAGGAGAAAGATACGACAGAACTGTATAAGAGCATCTGCAGAGCTACTTTCAAAGCAGCGAATGAAAACATCCCAAAAGTCAACATCAGAAAGAATGAAATTAAGTACATGAATAGTGACATCCAAAAGGCAATTAAGGAACGAAATGTTGCTAGGGAAGACATTAGTAACAGAAGAGCCACATTGAAAGAAAAGTGCGCAGAAGTCAAAGGGCTAATCAAAGAAGAGAAGTGGTGGAAAGAATTCTTAGATGGAACGGAAGGATTCACCAACCCGAGAAAAGCATGGAATTTGGTTAGAACGCTCAACAGATGCACAAACACGAACAAAAAAAACAAACCGATTATCCACAAGGGAAAAGAAGTCTACGACAATAAAGACAAATAAGACATCATCATGAATTTTTACAGCAAGGCGAGTCACCTAGAGATGAGAAAGAGACTTGATGATGATACAACCAGCCCTTTTAGCACCAGAGAACTTGAGAATGCAATCAACAACACGAAAAGCAGATCAGCTCCAGGAGATGATGAGATCTGTCCCAGATTCATTCAAGCTTATGGTCCAAAGATGAAGAACACCTCGTTTGGAGCACCAACAAAGATTGTGACTGGAAGGCAGTAAGATTTATTCTGCTGTGATCAAGAGCACACTGGATTACTGTGGACCGGGCTGGCATCTAACACAGAAATTTGCTTGAGAGGAGCCAGAACAAAGCGCTACACAAGATAACGGGACAATACCAATAGAAGCGATTAGAATGGAGATTGGGTTCCATTCATATAGTACCATCATTGAAAGGAACATCATAAAAGCGTACTGGAAGGCAACGGCTCTTCCAGACTACAACCCAAGAAACATTATCTGCAACGAAGGCCCAATACACCGTAGCAACTTTAGATCCAGTCTAAGGAACAATGCTAACAAAATTATAACCTCACTACTAGCAGGGATAGAATAGAAATTTGGGAATCTAGAAGTCGAAGCGTTATTGCACAAAGAATGGACACCGCCATGGAAGTGGGCTAATAACAATGACTGGAAGACACACAAAGATCTTATTGATGAGTCCACAAAAGCCACAGAGAAGGACAAACTGAAAGAGGATGCGATCAACACCATCAGATACAGAAAAGCGAAAACCATTGTGTACACAGACTGCTCAGCATCAGCAAGGACAAGAAAGGGTGGGAGTGCAGCTGTCATTACACCAGGGGACCCAGTTATCAATCATGTCATACACAGAAAAGGCCGCCTATACACCTGCTCCTATGAAACCGAGATACAGGCTAGAAAGATGGCACTAGAGTGGCTGGGAGAAAATGAAATGGATGGAGACACCTAATCTGCATGGACAACAAGGCTTTGATCATGGCGTTGAACAGCAAGCTAGAAGAACAGGACCCCAACATTGATAACATCAGTCAAATGCTGGACAATTGGCCATCTCAAGTTATGAGATGGTGGACAGAGAAGCCAAGAAAGCCTGCACAGGTGATGTGATGATGCCAGACAACTTCATCACGTACACGACGGCGATTGGCCTGTTCAAAAGATAAATCAAAGACAAACCCACTCTTGAAAGAAACATATGCCAAGAACAGCTACTACATTGCCAAGAACAGAAAGAACGCAACCACCGTGGCACAATTCAGTAGTGGCGAAGTTCCTTGGAGAAGACCCGGGATGCCCCGAGTGCCACATGGGAGAAGGCAATGTTAAGCACTGGCTTCAAGAATGACCCTGGTACTATCAGACAATGCTGTGACTTCACTGTCGCAATCAACAACAACTACTACATGTCTATATTACACTACACAACATATCTATGTATATTATACGTCTGTATTACACTAAGTTTATAAACATTTTAATAAAAGAATTTTCTTATGTTTCAGCTATTTATTTTATTCATTTAATGACTATTTTTATTATTTTGTAACCATTACCTAGAAATATTTAGCTTCTATATATGTATATGAAAATGTATTATTTAGGTTCCAAATATAATGAAATTATGTTTAAAAAAATATCTAATTTATTAGCTGTGTACAAAGTAATAAAGTCACAACTTTGTTCAAAGTCTGATTTGAGGACAAACCCAATTGAATCATTAATAAAAGTTTTCCAAATTATTTGTAGTTATTCATTTTATTTCAAAACGTTTAGAAATGATCTAGGATCTAAAAATAAACTAATTGAGCATTTCTAAAAAACACTTTTTATGGACATTTTTATTGACCTTCCTGGTGCCTTCCATGCCGTTTACCCTGATGACGTGGCCGAAGTACTGCAGCTGTAAGAGTCCATAGAGAAAGAAAGAGAGATTGGATTCACAACTTCTTTCAGAATGTCGATGTTCCTTCTTCTTGTAGTCCAAGGGACCTGAAGTAGTCTGCGCCAGCACCATAATTCGAAAGTATCTATTTTTCTTTGGTCCCATCTCTTGACTGTCCATGTTTCGGCTCCGTAGGCAACAATGGAGAAGGCTAAAGGTTTCACTAGTCTAGCTTTGGTGGATAGGGTGATGTCACGGTCTTTCCTAATTTTATCAAAATTGGCCATGGCCAAGGCGTTTGGTGATTTTGTACTGGCTCTCACCATTGCCATAAATCTGAGAACCGAGAAAGGAGAAGTCTACTACTTCAACGGGGTCACCATTGAGGATGAAATCCGCGAGTTTGTTGTTTGATAAAGCCTTTGCTTTCCTGAGAATTAGATAGAGTCCTGCAGCTTAGCTTTCTGATTAGACTGTTGACAGACGTTTCTAGTCTCCCGGTGTGACTCGCTAAGATTGTAGTGTCGTCAGCATATTTGAGGTTGGTGAAGTGTGTGCCGCCAAGCCTAATTTCGTTGAAATCATCGTCGAGGTAAGCATTCCTCATTATCATTTCTGCATACAAGTTAAAGAGATCTGGCGATAGAATACAGTCTTGGTGGATGCCTTTCTGGATATCAAACCAGTCGCAATTGCCGTGCTCAGTACTCAGTTGCCATTTGATTATGGTACAGTTGGTATAAAAGAAAGACAAGGTGTTGCGGTGCTCACATTTCAGATATTGTTTTATTACTACGTGCAATTCTTTACTTGTAGGATGTTGGAGGACAAGAGAAGATTCGACCACTCTGGCGGCATTACTACACCGGCACACAGGGACTAATATTTGTGGTGGACAGTTCAGATCGTGATAGAATAGATGAATGTCGATCCGAATTACATAAGATTGTCAATGATCGTGAGATGAAAGATGCAATTATCCTTATCTTTGCTAATAAACAAGACCTACCCGAGGGTAAGGCTAATTTTATATTTGCTGTATATGAATAGAAATGATCTGTCAATTATTAAACCTATTTATACCTAGTCGTTTGGATGTTTTAAAAGTTGGACATTTTAGGACAAAATTTGTAGTTTTATGTTATATCTGTTTTTAAAATCTGAATAGATAAAGAACCAAAAGCGAATCGGTGGGAAGTAATTAAGATTTTATTGAATGTCTGCAGTACTGCAAATTTATTGTTAAATTGTTCCAAGTTTGGATTGTACATAAAACTTATGCTAACACACCGCCATGAGGACTCATGAATTGTTGAATTTTCATTTTCCAAACTGGTGGATTGGAAAATATGGGCCTTCCCAAAATCCAGATTTAACATCACTGACAGTGTTTTATAGAGAAGGGTCATGCATGTAAAATCAGGAGATGTGTATGAGTTCAAAATAACACTCCACACAGCTTTCATTGAAATTGATAACACTTAACACTTCAAAAAATTCATGTGCACCTTCCATCAAATGAATCTGAGGATCGAGCTAGATGGACTTCAGGTTGACCTCTCTTATTCATAAGTGAATATTTCTAGTATCCTTTAATGGTAAATTATTCAATTCTTGTATAATGATTTGTAACAAATCATTATACAAGAATTGAATAAAATGTGAAAATAAATGTGATATAACAGTTATACCACATTTATTTTCACATTTTATAGCGAAATTTGAAATGTCGCAACCTAATGCCCACCCTGTATGTATTTTAGGTTTTAGTATTTCTTTATCATTTGTTGTCATAAAAAGGGTTATGGTATTTTGATTTAAATTGTTTATCTATTTGACGATAATTGCTTTTTTTGTCATGTATGATAATATGAATGCCTCAAAAAGTGAATAATGAAAAATCTGTTGCCTTCCTTCGAAGGGATAATGAGCCTCATAAGACAAATGTTGTTAAACACATGCAGATTTTTAGCCTGCAAGCTAAAAGCAGGGTGTCCGCGGCCGGGAAAAAATTTAACTGGGAATTTAACAAATAGTTCTGGAAAAACCGGGAATTTCATCACAAAAATTCCGCGGACACCCTGTAAAAGGGGTCTGGCAGTATACTACTCATCACGGAGTGATGACATTCGCCAGTCCGACACCAACAGGTTATTGTTACCATATATATCTTTCTCTTTAATCACATGACTTATGAGGTTACCATATTGTCGATAGTGACGGTTTTCATGGTATTTAGTGTGGTACATTTAGTAAATCTGGCCTGTCAGTTTACTGTATTCCAGCCATTTTTAACTATATTTTGACAATTAAATTCGTTTTTTCTTGGATTGATATATGCACATTTTGATTATTAGGTATTGAAGATATTGTAAGTAGGTCAAGCGATACGTCTATTAGAGGTTTACATGATGTATCTGTATGTCAAATTTTGTTTCAAATCAAACTAGAGAGGTGATTGTTTTACAATATAAAACTGATTCATTGACCATATTTATGTAGGTTTTTTGTCTTGTACCCAATGCCCAAATTGTATATTGCTAGTGTAAGTTGATCCTAGTTAGTCATGTCTAAAATCATATTTTCAGAAGCGCAGGTTATTCAAATAAATCTGCTAAAAATTGAAAATATGTTTGGAAACATAGAATTTTGTAACTATATTTTTCAACAATGGGTTTGTATGGAGGCTATTCTCTAGCAAAAGTTTTATTATTGTTGCTGTTTGAGCTATCTAGCACCCATGTCCAAATTTTATGATTTATGTGGCCGGTTTGTACTCCGCCCCCCACCCCACATCCCGTAATATTTAGAGCATTCAAAACAATTTAGTAAATTGGAATTTTGATTTTTTTTTACTTTAATTGACTTATAAAGGCTGAACCTTATTGTTTGATGTCAAAATGTTGTTGCTCCACAACACTCGTGTAAATATTAGTTCCAACTTGTTTTGGTATCACTGGAGAACTATGTATACTTCGAAGTTTTTCCCATAGTTGTGTTGCAAATGAGGATTTTCATTTTTTCATCCTTAAATAGATACGTCTCCAAAGTCAAGAACAACGATCGACGGCAAAATAATATTGGACATTGGTGCCGGAGAACAGTCCTTACGAGTCGATTAAAGTCGAAAAACAGAGTCACAAAATTCTATGAATAATGATTTATTAATAGTGTTGTTAATCTGAAGCCGTCCATCATATACGGGCGTGAAATTTTTTTAATGGATTCATTTATTAACTTCATTATATATTCTATTTTATACAGTAATAGATTTTTAAATTGAATATAGTTCTACATTTTAAAAAATAGAAGGTATTAAGATCATAATTTGGTGGTAGGAGTCACGATCATATTTTATTTTGCTAAAGTTTTAAATTAAATAATGAAATGAAGCAGCAGCACCTACTGTGTTGTGGCAGGAAGCAGAGAGTTGATATTTTAAAGTATTCTATTTCTTGATGCTAATTTGAACGTGATTGTTCTATTGACAATCAATCTTCTATTTGCATAATGTATGTATCTATTTAATTATTAGCTAAGAAGTTGTGTTACTAGAACCGAAGTGCTCGTCACTGTTTGTAACATTTTTTATGAACGAAATCATATAATTATTGCTCTATATCTATGCACTCTTAATTGAGACACGAATTTGGTACGTCTGCAGCTTTGTGTTCTCATGTGTAATTAATTATACATATTTCTATGAACAGATTACATCAGCTTGTGGCTATTTTATCGTGCTTATGACTTTATTTATATGTAGAAACCTCTACTTGATAGTGTATCATTATGATTCTATGTAAAAATGTCATGTAGAGGTCTAGAATAGCGCTTATTACTAGATTTATTAGTGATAAACATCTGTTGCAGCAGGATTGAATATTCTCATTGATTTATATAGTTGATATTAGTGAATACTAAAGTACCAACAATTATTGGTATTAAATTTTAATATATTTTATCCCCCTCCATCAAAAAACGTATTTTCCCCATTTTGATACTATAGTGTTGCATTTCATACAATTTGTAAATAATAGGTAGTCTGATTTTATTACTAAATGAACTATGTGATAGAATTGTAATAAAGCTGTTACTGTAGAACATAATATTTATAAGGATATATTTTAACCCTTCGTAGATAATAGGTGGGGGATGTCAATCCGCCCCTGACCACATTCATAAAATTTGTCAAGACTAAACAACAAGATTTTCTTAGAAAGTTTTGATATAAACATCTTATGGTCTAATGTTAGTCACCATGATCTTGTATAATATAATATAATATAATATAAAATGGACAAAAGATCAAAAATATAATGTTAAATAGATATCTCGCCAAAGGCTTTATCAATATAATTAACAATGAATTGTCGACTTGATATTTAAATTTATTCATTGTTAATTATATTGATAAAGCCT
>JAUYWI010103973.1:0-11333 GCA_034780595.1 Parotoplana pacifica | reverse complement strand
GTTTCTGGAGAGAATCGGCCGCGGACAGCGGACGGCCGGGGCTCCCCCGGTCCAGAATTAAGAAGAAGAAGAAGATTCTTCTGCACGAGCCTGGACTGTAAAGACTGATTTATTAGTCTACACAACTCTATCCAAGAGCGACGATTATTGTCAGAGAGAAAGTGAGGAACCTATCTGGTGCGCATCCATATCAGTTGCAAATCATCAAACAGAATTCGTTGAATCATTGAATAAGATACACCAGTGAGTGTCACCAACTAATGGCTTCTTTAGACCATGGAGTCAGTAATGTTCATAAATAGCAGGAGTTTTGACACCATTTCGTCGTGCAGTTTCAATGTAAAACAACATCTTATCAGCAGAAAATTCCATGATTCAATAATAATAGCTCTAAATCAATAAATCAAATATCCAAATTCAAATATCCAATTCCAATTGACCAGAGACATAAGTATACATATAAAAATAACCAGAGAGTAATAAAATTTAAATAAAGATAAATATGTAGTTTCAAAATACCTAAACAACAGACATTAATTACGAATCACCCTATACATGCCCTCATATGCCTTTGCTTTTTCTTTGGCCACTGCCCTATTTGCTGCCTTGTTTGCTTTCTTGAATGCTTTAATCGTCTCCTCAATCCAGTTCAAGTCACTTTCTTTTTTCTCTCTCAAGTTTCTCCTTTATACATAATAATTTGTACGTCGATGCACCACCACCATGTCCCTTCCTTCCCTGATGTAACACCTAACACATCTTTTGCTACCTTCATTATAACACTGCTCAGCACCCACAGGACCTTTTCAAAAAAAGTTCTTTGTTTTCTATGTTTCTCTTTCTGCTTTACTTTTCCCTGTATAGTTGCTTTGCATAGCATCAGCTTATGCTGTTTGGCCACCGCCTCTTTTTTGTATTACATGGCGTCCTGTACCTTTTGTAACTGTTTCTTTCTACAGAGCATATAGTCCACCTGCCCCACCACTACCTACTGTAAGTTATTTGCCATGATAGTCTCTTTTTAAAGTATATGTGTTGATTACTGCCATTCGGTGTCATTGTAATATCTACAATCCCTTTCCTTCCTTGATTTCTTATCCCAACACCATGGTCTTCCTATGACGTCTGCTGCATCGTTCCCTTCATCAACATGTCCATTTAGATCTCCTCCAAAGCACAATTGCTCCTCTGGTATACTTATCAGCACTCCACTTAGATGCTCCCAGAAGTTTAATTTTTAATTAGGTACCTACTAGAATTATAGTATGCATAGAGAATATTAGAATATATTTTATAGAGTTATAGTAATGTACTTTTGTGGTGGTATAGTTTTGGGAACATTTCCTCTATGGTCTATGTAGATAATAATATTTGCTTTCGGGGGAGGAGAAGCTATTTGATAGATGGCAACAATGCAACTTTTTTATGCACCTATTAGCAATTACTTAATAGTCTATAGTTATAAAATTTATAGTCTCGACAAGCGCCTAGACATTACACAAACAATCTTAATATCTTTTCAAAACATGGTGGGTGGCAAATTTAATACAACAGTTACTTGTGCTAAAATAATATTTGGTCAATACATCAATGACTGAATTCATTTGACATTTATGGCTAAATAATGGCAACACCTTTATCTCTGCTTAAATTTCCTTTAATTTAATAAATACCTACCTGAGTAAATAAAAATGTATCAGAATAAATATAATTGTAGTTATAGATCGCACTTTGTCTTCAAACAGGTAAAACCATAAAGTTTATAAAATATCTACCTAGCAATTATGTACCTATACCTAGGTAGGGGAGACATGGTCTAAGTGGGACAATAATTTACTGGCATTTTAAAATTTTATTCTATCGTTAATGTATTGCTTCATCTTCTGGTTTTTAATGAATTCTTTATACGGATATTTAAAAAAAATGTAAAACAGAAATAACAATTATAAAATATGAGTAATTTCATTTTATATTTGGTAGTCAAACGGGATAAATTGGGACACACAATTTCCAATTGAGACACGCTGCATACTGCTTGTGTTTGAAAAAAATAAAGTTTAATGCTGATTGTCATTAACCTATCAATTATCATTAAAATAACTTTTCCTCCTCATATAGCTATATTTTGAGGTAGTCCTATACTAAGTACCTACGTTATTGGGAATCAAAAAACATTTGAACAATTGAACACATATTTAATTTTAAAGTGATCAATACAAGGCTTTCCCTATTTTTTTAAATAATGTGTAAGTATTGCAAAATGAATACTTTGGGGGGGTAAAATAGGACAGGTTGTTGTATTTAAAAGGATTTACCTTTAATAGTGAATGAATTCAATAAGAAAACATACTTTGAATTATTAAATTAATTTTACTTTATTATGTACCTACCAATTGAAATTTTACAATATGAATAATTGTTGGACTTTTCAATACACTGGTCGTTTACCCAAATACCAACCTTATCAGGTCTCTGGGCTTGCCTGATAGTTACACTGTTGCGTTGCAGTGCACTCTCAGTATGCAATCAAATTAGTTACCTCTAACCTATTCATATCTGAGTTGAATATCGTTCAATATAATCAGATTAGCAAGAGACTATTTATTAAATTCTATACATAATTAAATACATATTCTAGATTAAAATTATATAATGACTTTGAAAGTAAAGACATACGTTTCTTCAAACTAGATAACTTTCTAAAGTTCAAACAGTTTGATAATGCACTGAGCATGAAAATTGGCCAATCAGATTAATGCTTTCTGAAAGTAACTTAATTGTAAATTCAACTTATAGAAAAAATTGCTTAATAAAAGTTTTCGTGAACACTATTTCTCACAATGTTAAAGTGTGATGAGCTCTCTCTAACAACAAGTGACATGATGAATACTCATGATGAAAAACAACTCTACGAATCACCTTCATCTTCGAATGAAACTGACTATATAAAGTAAGCAGTTTGCAAAATGCAGTTTTTTATAAAGTTACGCTTTGAGTCTGTTATTATTTAAGAAAAGATAAATGCATTCCTACCTATTGCTAAATTCATGTTTATCGATTTTTAAGATATGATCAAGGTGTTGCCCAGATGACAATTTTTTTTGCAATCGGAATAAAGTCGAATTTGGGCAATTTTTCATTTTAAGTTGGTATTATTTTAACAAGCATATTGAAAAGATCAAATTCCTTCGTGGTCCAGTGGATAGCATGCTGTTACACTATTAGTAGCGATGACTCGGCCCCGGTTTCGATCCCAACTCAGGTCAATGAGGAATTCGTAATTTAGCAACATATAAAACTGTGATAATGATACAGATATCCATCTAGTTTTGTAAAATAAATGTCGAAAATGTTCTACTCCAATCATTTTCTTAGGATTAGTTCTATGTACCAAATATGTTTTTTTCTGATCGAAAAAATAATTGTAAATATGCGCACATATCCAATAGATTGGTGTATGCCCTCTAGAAAATCATGCTTGCTATAGATCAATCTGCCTGAAAGTTGGTATAGGTACTACAGCGACAAATTTAGATGGGGGTCGCGAGGAGCATACTCTCCCTATTTTTTGTAGATTATAGATTTTTACAGCTACGAATTATGTGGAAGTAAATAATCCGAAAAAGTACACACATATTTTTGAGTCATCAATAGATAAGTTCCAAATGTCTTATACAAACCTAGAAGTATAAAGATTTATTTTTATCAAAAACGTTTCATTTGATATAGCTACAAGAAATGTCACTAATTAGACAGTCGGTAGAGCTATTAAAATTGTTAAATAGTTTTGATAAAAGAAAGTAGGTATACATACCTCTACGGCACCTATTACTTCCAAATTCCGGTGAAAAACCGACGCATTTTTTAGCTGATTTAATTAAATCACTAAAACTTGCTCATGAAAAATATATTACAAGTTAACAGCTAAAAGCTGACCATGCTAGGAAAAATCCTATAGACTTATATGGCTTGTCCCATTTTGCCCTAAAATATTCGCTCTGGAATGAACATTTATTATAATAATAAAAGTGTTTATTTATAGACGACCATTTTATTATTATTTTCCTAGATCATTTTCTTTGTGGTAAATAAATGTTTTTCATTCAGAAAAACAAAATATGTACAACTTAAAATTTAGTATATTACTTACTTAAAAATATTAATTTTATAAGGGTGAAAACTTACATGTCACAATTAAACATCTTGAAATTTAGATGAATAGCTGATGCTCCATAGTACCTATTAAACTTAATTCATTCGAACACAAGCAGCAGTATTCTCCGGTCTCCCCTAACTAATAGAAACATTTCAAAATAACAAAACCAACAATAAAATATTATAATTTACTAAAATGTTGATATTTTATGTTTTAACATTCGAGACAAATACATATGTACCTACAAATAAATTTACTAAACTACAAATAAAAAATGTAACTAATAAATGCAAAATACTAAGACAAAAATATAAACAATAAGATTATATGTATATAGACTTCAACATCTATATAATGTAAGAGATATTGAAAAAGAATCAATTGAGAACCTCCTAATAAATTTAGAAATTAATCATTATTCATAAACACCAATATTAGCAGAATATCCATCTGTACCTATACTTTGAAAAAGATTTAATGTAATGAAAGCGTTGTAGCGCCAACCTTTTATAAATAAATGTTTAATATTTATAATATTTGTTTTTATGATTTTATTATTTAAAAAATGCCCACCATTATTTTAGATTTCTTCTCAGTATGAAAGGATAGCCATTATTCGATTTAGAGTTTGTAATTAAGGGTCCGTGACAAAGTCGTGCAGAAAATTTTTATGATAAATTTTACCTAGTCTGTAAAATGTATAAATGTTTGGAAACCTAATATTTATAAAAATGCTTTTAATTTTAAAATATTCAATTTGAAAATAACATTGGTTATATAAATATTTTTAAATTGTTGTATAACATTTATTTATCCCTTTTATATATAAAATACTATTCGACCTTTCCAGTTTCGACTTTCCTTAACGATTTTGTCTATGCAATTAAATTATGTACATTTAGTAAAATACGATTCTTTTATCAAATCCTGAACAAAAACTTAATTTTTAAAATGTATAAATACCCCATTTTTAAAATAATTGTTTCATTGCAAGATTAAATTTGGCCAAACATCTTAATTATCGCATCGTTTTCAAATTTGTTTATTGGAAAACATATGATGGTACATAATGGTGCCAAAATTGATAATAATTAACTGAACATTCATTGCAAATTAATTCTGCTGCTAACTTTTGTATAGTCCGATGATTAAAAAAATGTTCCATCACTAAAACAAGAATTGCATATTCTGATGCCTTATTTTCTAATAAATATTTTGGTGTTATTTCTTTTTTTAAATACAGAACTATAATTTTATCAAATTCTTTTCTGATATGGTTTTTATGTCTTGGAATCTGTGAATGAGTAGTTCAGTAAATGTTTTCACAAATATTAAAGTGTTTGTTATATTTTATATTTTAGTGAATTTCTAGAATCAACAACTACCAAATCTCGTGATTTTGGTCTTGTGCCTTCTACGTTTGATTGTTCTGGACCATCTTCTAATTTAGCCTCATCTGAACCAACAAAGGCATCTTTATATAGTATACGAACTTCAACTAACACACCGTTAGATCATCAGTCAGTATGTTCTGACATATGTACTACGCCAATTTATCCTCCCAACAATGCTTCTTGTTTTCCAGAAAATATGCTAGCGCCCAACATTTTCCCCAACCCATCCGATAACACAGTAACTCCTAAAAGTACAGTCTATCCGTCATATGTCCAAACGCATTATTCCTCGGTTTATTCCAATGTTGCTCACTGTTCAGTGGCATCTCCTTACTCAGATGAAATATGCGCGCAATCTGAAAATGTCACAAAAGTAAAACCAGGATTTATCGGTGATTCTTCATTTTATTCTTATCCATTTGGTCATACAATTCCTGTACAGACTGCTGCTGATTATACACCACAACGATGCACCGGGTCTACTGCAGCCTCCATGAATTATTCAGATCCATGCTTGCCATATATGCGACACTCATTAGATAGTTATAACTTTTCTGCATATTCAAATCCGCTTTGTAGAAATTTATCTGTCGTTGCGCAACCATCAGTTATGGCTTATTTTCCATCACCAGCTACTAGTACTACAAACCCCTTTCAATTTTTTCAGAATTATGTCTCTACTGAAGGTAAAACAGATGCTCAAGAATGTCAAGAAGATTCAGTCACTCTTCCGGTGGCAATCAAGAATGAAACAAGTTCTTCCAGCACCAAAATTTATGGTTCAAATAAGTGTAAATCAAAACGAAAATCTCAAAAAGAAAAAACTATCACAAGACATTCATTAAATCAAAATCGAAATATGCCTAGAAACAAACCTTTGAACGAAAAAGCTGTACAGTGTATGGAAGCGTGGTATAAAAGTCATGCTGAACATCCTTATCCAACAACTGAGGACAAACAGTTGATGTCGCAAATTGGTAACATTACTTTGGCACAAGTAAGTTATGAATGCTATTGAGTTCTTAGATAAATGAAATTTTAAAATATTAGATCTAGCAAAATAAAAACTGTAGTGTATTCATATAGAAAATCACTTGTCCAAAATGCTCTATTTTTTTACTCAAGACTTTAGATCTCATGTCATCTGTTTTTAGACTTTGTTGACTTTGCTTTAATATTTGCTAAAATATTTTTTTAATGAAGGCTAACACCCAAAATGATTATACTTATTATAGGGTTGGGCTACCACCTTTTTTGACCTTTTTGGTCTTAATAATTATTAATAGTGAAATAACAAGACTGTCATTTTGTTCATTGATAGTTGTCTGCCATCTCTACAATTTTCCATGGGAATTGATTTTACTGCATGTCAGATCTCCTCTTCCCCAAAGAAAAAATAACGTGTTTCAGTATATGAATTAAATTGTGACATTTTTGACTGTAGGTAAATATAATTCAGTTCCTAAGTCAATCGCACAAATCCTGTATTTTCTGCAAAAAAAGTTGTTTAGGTACGGTACCTATTGATGAAATGAAATAGCAATCATTGAATTAAAATTAGGTCTTATTATATACATAGATGTGCCCCTACTTGATAGATAAAAGGTACCTAAAATAGAATTTTGTACTGTTATAATTCAAATTTGAAAATGGTATTTTCGTACTAGTTTTATTGTAGTGGTGGCAACATTTTACTTTATAGTAGTACCTAAAAAAATACTAAAAGTGAAAATGAAAAACTATTCCTGAAACATAAGAAATTTTTAAAATCTTGTAGTGCAATTCTACTTTTCAATCGTAGTCCGGTCAAATTAGCCCAGAGGGTCAAGCAAAAAAATATTCGCTTTCTAAAATATTTAAGTTTATTCTAACTTGAAATGTAATACTAAAAGATTCTCGTACCAGTAATGATGTATGTTGTAAACGTTTAGAGAAATTCTAAATTGGTGCTCAGTTCAAAACAAATAGTTGGGCGGCATAACAAACCAACTGCGTATTTTTTTTAAGATAAAGCAATAATAGTAGAATAGTAGAATACAGTAGTAGAATACAGGGTGTAAAAGAGAAATGAATATTTATAAGAAATTTGTTTATTGAATTATATGATAGATAGATTTATATGAATATTAAACTATGTTAAAGGACTGAATTTTACCACAACTGCAAGAAATTCCGCGAAGAGTGAGACCATCATTTTTTCAGCAAGATGGTGCAACACCTCACAACTGTGGCTTGATGATAATTTCCTTAATGCATAAATTAGAAGATGTGGTTGGTTGGACTGGCCTGCGCGACCACCTGGTCTCACAACATCAGACTTCTTTGGGGAGTACCTACTCAAAGATATGATCAGCAGTATGAAACCACAAACAACACAAAAATTATGTATCTGCATTCAGGATGCCATTCTGACTATTAGTCAAGTCTTGAATTGTGAAAAAGGGAGGGATGCCAAGCTAAAATCTGTCTGTTACAGTTCTATTATTCATTATTACCTTTGTTAATAACATTTATGTATTTACTATAAAATTAGGTATATGCAAATTTTTTAAACATAAAAAGTGTGTCCATAGAAAATGTGTTCATAGAAATAGATAACCATAAAAATATTGTTTGGGTTCGGTGACTTTTGCGCCACCCTGTATACTAAAAATATGAAATTTAAAAAAATGCAAAAGTCAAGTTGTGAACAGATTTGTACTAGTCAGTATTGGACATTTAGGATGCTGAGGATTGGCTGTTGAAATTCTTTCCAGTAGACTTTTTGGATATTGAATTTGTGTTTTTTTGGTGGGGTCTTCTCTTTTTTTGTCTTTTTGTATGGTGATTTTTCAGGGTAAATAATTTGATCTTAGACACTAATTAACTTCTTAGTTGATGCTGTGTACCACCGTGATGTCAGGTGTTGTATCTTTTTGTTTCGTTGGTGCGGTTGATTCTCGTGGGTTCTTTATTATTCAGGATTATGAAGTTGCCCTCTAATATGCGTCAGCTAGCTTGATGTCCATGTTGTCTTTGTTGTGGCAATGTTGTCACAATGAATTGCATAGCAGTTCACGTCATGTAATACACCAAATATATTCTTTAATATGTTCTAACTGCAAGAATTCAGTGGAAACTCTCTTTAACACCCAAATTGTCACGTGCAGTTCAGCTTATGAAGGAGTGATAAATGGAAGGGAGCAAAGAGATTAGCTGCTCAGTCCCAGAAGTAAATAGATGGTGTTTATCTTCGTGGGCAGAGATTGTGGTTATGGAGGAGAGCCTAGAGAAAGGGATGGTGGATGCTCCGAACACAGCCAAAATGCTTTAATCAAAGAGGCTTCAGAAAACAAATGCACAGCCATGTGTGTACCATCTTCAAGAGCCTTCAATCTGACAACAACAGGATTGAATTTTAATGGATCCCTCTTTTACTGTGACGTTGGACAAAAAAACAAGCAAGCATTTAAAGTTGCTAAACAAGGGTAGCACAGAAACACCAGAATTACTTTAATCCGCAATATAATAGAAGATGGACATGTGTGACTGAATTTAGCATAAAATTTATTTGTTTAGCAAATATCAATTTATTGTTTAATAAATAAATCTACATAATGACGAAATTAGTTACACTCAAACAACCTTGGAATTTATTTCAATAAGCAATCTACATAAATGTCCAAAACTGAAATCTATACACTTCATTCAACTATTAAAAATATATATCCCATGAAATATCCTATCAGTATAATATGTATCTTATCTATAGTTATTATGAAGTAAAAACTACATTTTGAATTATTTCAAAAGAACATTCCCTATAATACACTCAAATATTAGAATACAAGAATTCTAAAAACACAACATTTATTTAACGATTAAAACTAGTAGGGGTGATACTGTCATTACCAATAAAATGCTCAGTAAAAAGTTCACCACTCAAAGTAACTACTAGACTTGTATCAAATAAGTTCAGAAATTGACAAGGACTTCCTCTAAGAGCTTTGGTTGCATACAACTAAAACTGTACAATAAAACTTCGGACTGCCAGCTATTTAAGTATTTTAACATTTTTTAAATATTTAATTTTTACCATTTTTGGCAGGTACCTATTTAAAAAAATGTCCTTTTACTGTAGGTAAATTCATGGTTTGCTAATAGACGTAATCGTAGTGACAATACCCGCCCAAAAAACAACAAAAAGAGATTGCAACATGGTATTGGAGATTTTGCTAAAGAACTTGCTCTCCGCACTAATGGCCTTCTGGATGCACAAATGATGACGTATCGCCTAAATCAGTTAATCAATGGATATTTGGACCAGTAGATTTAGATGGAGATTTTTGGAAATTTGCACATAGCTATTGTTTTTTATTTACAATTTTCAAAATATTTTCATATAGTAACCTACTATAAACACGTTATTTTTTCGACACTTTTATAAAGATGTATAATTTATAAACACTTTGTATTGTTATTTTATTATGTTTCTTGTTATATAAATGTTAATAAGTTTTACATTGAAACATGTTTTGCCTATTTAATAAAGTATTTAATAGGTTTACCTATTTTCTTTTATTGATACCTAATGTTATATTAAAATTGTAATATTGTGTTTTTAGGTACCTACCTAATAAAATGGTTGTCATGTACTAAATTTATGATACAGCAGTTTTTTCTTGTTTATCCTTGTTTCTTTTTAGAAATGTTTGTTGAATAATTAATCTTCACTACCCTTTTGTCTTATGTATTGGGTATAAAACACTTAAATTGTTAAAAATAGTTATAGGTATAAAAAGAATTAACCGCTGATGTAGTAAGATTAATTATTCAACAAACAGTCTAAAAAGAACCAAGGATAAACAACAACAAAAAACTGCTGTGTCATAAATTTAGTACGTATGTACATAACAAGCATTTTATTAAGCTGCCCCAAATTTAGATAGCTAAAGGAATTAGTAAATAGCTAATTCCGCACTGGTTGAAATTGACTCCCAATCAGGACAGTGACACAACCGTATTTTCTAATAAAAAACAACAACAAATACTTTATTTTTCAAATTACTAGGAGGTTTGTGTTTATGAAAGTGATTATGTAAGTTAAATTTATTGTATTTAATTAGGGAGAAAATTGCACCTTAATTTCAATTGAAAATTGATGGTTGAAATTGATATTTTGGTTATGGGGAATTACAGGGTGGTCCACAAATAGCCATTTAATTTACTTTTTTCTCTATTTCCTCATTTTAACTGCGCAGCATCAATACCTAGATTTGATCAGTTTTATGTTTTCATGTCCCCACAGATTTTGGCACCTATTTCTGCATTTAAATAACCATACGTAGTTCGATGATTATTTACTTACATTTATTTATTAGTATTTATAGACATTTGAAATTTTTGTTTGTTTTTGGAAAACTTTATGTTAATACAAATTAATTTTGATTCACCAACCTACGTCGCTACGAGACCTATTTTGACCTCTTTGGATCAGTCATCGATAGACCCCGAACCCGGATCCTCTGGCGTATAAAACAAGTGTTTTACCCACTGAGCTATCGATCCATTTATATTTATAATTTGCAACCCTGTCAATATGATATCTAAATGAACAACAGAATTTATATGGCAAGCGATTGATACGTTACATACGTTGTATCCTAATTAAACACCAATGAGAATCATTGATATATACCGGGTGTCCCGGAAGTCTTTGTACCAAAAATTAAAAAAATTGATTATTATATAAATTAAAATTTATTTACAGAAATAAGATAATTTATAGTAAAATATTTATACAA
>JAUYWI010103972.1:0-22366 GCA_034780595.1 Parotoplana pacifica | reverse complement strand
GATACTTGTTCAAGGATGTTTCCATTTACTTTGATGTTAATCTTTGGGCCTCTTTCTCTTGCTATCAGCATTGTTTTGGTCTTTCTTACATTCATTTTCAAGCCTTTCTTCTCACTGTTTTTGGCGGCTTCATCCACAATTTCCTGGAGATCTTCTTGTTTCTGCAAGGAGGGCTGTGTCATCTACATACAACTATGTAAATAAGGTTGTGGATGAAGCAATTATTAAATGGAATTTAACAAATTCCATAAAAGAATTAAATAACCGAAACAAATTTAAAACCAAATTATCTAAAGAAATTCAAAGTAGAAGAATTTTATATTTACTTAATAATAAAGGTGATCTTTATCATTCGATATCATACATTACATATCCATTTTAATTAAAAATTACTGTGTCTTTTAATATTAAATATATTGTATGTTCATATACCGTATCACATTTTTTCTTGTATAGACAATTTATCTATAACATTCTTTTTATTTTTTTCCCATTTAGAAATATTGACATTTTAATTTTGTAATTATATAATTCTTAAAATGCGGTTTACTAAACTACACTATTTAATTTAATTATATGTACAATACTATCAACTTTTGTCATTTTAACAGAATAACTAATATAAAGGGGTCCAGCTCGATCAGCCTTGCTGTTTTTGGATCCCTGTTAAGCATATATCTATGTAAATGTAAAACTTGCTTAACTAAATAAACTTATTATTATTATTAACAATAAATTACATTGCTTAGAGGTATCTTACTTTTCATTTGAAAAATATAAACAAACAATCTTATCTGACCTTATACTTGTGCATGTATTTTATTAAAAATTGGACTATCATTAATTCAAAATGAAAACAGAAATTAAAAAATAACAATTAAATTATATTTCACAGACAGTAAATAAAATAAATGGTACATTAATTGATCTTTAAATAGAAATTAGAAGCAAATTGTAGTAAACATAACATAATACGTATATAGATAGATAGTTTATTCCACTGCTTGCACAGGTGTGCAGTGCAGTGTAGGAAAATAAATGTTACAGATATCATATTTAAAATATAATCTCTTCGGTTTCAATAATGGAGGTAGGTCATCAAAGTATTAACAATTCATAGGTATACAGATTAAAAGCTAAAAATAATTGCAAAATATTCTGAATAAGAATAAATTTGAATTGAAAATTACAATTTCTTGTTATTTTATCAGATGCTACTGCCAAAGTAATCTAAATTGTGTTTTCGGTTTTTAGAAGAAAACCTAAAAATAATAACATCCGATAAAAATAAAATATCTGATATAAAGTAATAATAACAAACTCTTAAATTTGGCCAAATTAGAAAGTAAATAGATTGGAAAGATGCCACTTTCTATATAAGCACATATGAATTTTGTCTAAACAACAAATATTTACTATGTTAAAACCATTAGAAAACATCAATTCCATGTGAATAATTCATTCAAAAGATAATACTGATACAAAACTCAGATTAAATTTCAGATATGAAAGAAAAATATCCTACTGCTTCTCCCAGTTAATTACATATATTGAAAGTTTTTGACTGAGTGTATTTTTGTGTAGCTATTATTCTAATATATCAGAGACTTGTAAGCAAATCCGATCTATCTGGATATAAGAAATAAACTGTTGAATGTACATTTATAAAGAATTATTAAAATTCAACCTACATAATATGTACATACAGAGTAGTACAATTAAATACATTTACAGGACTCACTGGTGTACATAAATAAAAAGCATTTAAACACCTACCCATTTAGAGTTTTATTTCATGGCGTATCTTGATTTTATGCCATTTATAAAATGTATTAAAAAAATTTTTAAAGAAAATAAAAATATACGTTAAAATCAATATATTATATAAACTACACCAAGATTTGCCAGTTAGAAAGCAAATAATACAATTAAATAGTTTAAAGCTAACCTCTCCAGATTTCAAGAATAAAATAAATACAAGTGGTATACCAAATGTTAACAGTTGGAATATAAACAAATCATTATTATTATTTCTTAGAAATAACAACTTGGTATGTTTCTTGGTGAAAACAATAATTCATTAACAATGATACTAAATGAGAAACTATACAATAAGATACATAGAGATTTAGATTTCGACATTTTGAGAGTATGGTTGGCATTCGTTTTTTTATAAAATGTATTTTTTTTACTAATGATTGAGCTAATGAACTTCACATTTCTTTTTAGTGTGGATTGACCTGCCAATTTTTCCAATTGACATTAAATTTGCAAATTTCATGTCAATCAGGGGATCTTAGCCCTTAGCTCCCCCTCATTAATATTGAAGCCATTTTTAGTTTCTATTGATTTATATTTGTGTCCAAAATGTCCGGAATAGTTTTCGCAGCATTTACATAAATTGCTCTCTGCCAACAACAAAAATATTGCCATTTGCATGCTTACTTCCTTTGGTAGATCCTAACACAGTTAGCTTTTGTCTGCATTACTACTTTGATCCTAGTTTGAGGGTTGGAACATAAATACTGTTCTGAAAACAAGGGTATCATTTTAATGACTGAGCTATCACTATGTATCTTTAACTACTTTATAAACAATTAGAAACTCAAATCATTGCATAATATGTAAGTACCTATATTACAATTGCTGTATTAAATGCACATTTATGACACTTTTTATATAGAGTATAAACTTAAATACTTAATGTAACCTCTAATAAAATTCGTTTTAGACCAATAAACTTTTCAATTGATTAGGCTGTTAGATTAAAGGCTATTACGTAGGTAGTGTTTGCAATAACAGGTTAAATAACAACACTGGCGTGCTGCGATAAACAATGGGCTAGATGTGAAGAGTATGTATGTATGTAGTTCATCAATTGCATTCACATCGTTGCATACTGAATACTTAATGCGCATTTAATATAAAGATATCATAGACTTGGATTTCACAAGAACTTTTAAACGAGTAATTTAGATTTTACTTAGTAAGTTACATACATAATTTTTAATGTTAGCTGAGTCTGTATCTGAGATCTAACAAATCCTTTTTTTGAAATTTGGTTTCTCGTTTCTATTTGGAATACCTAGTAAACTTTTACGAGACATTAATTGTAAATTAAACAAATTTTATGGAAGGAAACCTTAAAATCGTTGTTTCCATAATACAAAGTAAATTCAGATATGCTAATGGCTATTTATATTATATGAAATGCTCCTTCATTAGGGATGATATCAATGAATTAAGAAAACAACAGTTTACAACGAAATAGATAAAAAAAAGGAATGTATATATAACATTTTACAACCATCAAAGAGTAGGTACAATGAAATACACAGAGATCCGAATTTAGCATTCTCATATTTTGCAGATAAAAAAGACAACAGAATACCATAGCTGCCCATGACTAATTGGCAAAGGATTTGGTTTAGTTACTAACCCTCTAACTGCTAATTTTATAAAAGCAAGTTCTAAAATATTCATAAAAATAACACTAGAAATCAGATAAACAACACGCTATTGTCAAATTTTCACGCCCGGCGGCCTATAATTTCGATTGGGGGGGGGGGCTTAATTTTTCATTAAAAAATATCCAACAGTTTTTAAAAAAATGAAATTTAAAAACAAATTATTTTGTATAAGCATAAAATATTTCATATTCTGCATGCAAACGATAAAAATTATTTGCAAAAGAAGTACCTATTTACATACTCTGCAATCTAATGTAAGAAATAGATTGACTAAAATGACTAAAATAGAAAACTTTAAAAAGTAATACCTAAAGAACAGGAGCCGATCCAGATATATACTGGGGGGGGGGGGGTAATTGAAAAAGGCGACAATTTATATTTCATTAATTATTTGCAATAAACAAACTTATGGAATGATCCAGCACAATGAACCTTTACCAAAAGGTGGTTATTTTAAAATGTAAAACTGATTCATTTGACAGTCGTTGAAAATGTGTGGTGTTTGATCTTTAGCGTACCTACCCATGTCCAAATTGTATATTTCCAGTTACTGCCCCATAGCGTCAGAAACATCCAGGATAGCTCTAGTCACCATGATTCTTGCTTTCTGGTGTCCCTAGCACCCTAGTCAATATGAAGGTTGGGGCTCCATAGAATTCTGGCTGGCTCTAGTACCCAACTTTAAACGCTATGTTTAGAATATTCTACTGCACCTAATTTTAATCAACGTGTAGTTTGGAGATGTTACTTACAGTTTCAAAATTACCCAAATGTTTTTTTTCAGATCACTCAATGAAAAAATATGCGACCTCCTCAAAATAGAATTACAAATTATAAACAAAAATTAAAGTTAGTTAGGTATTTATATTTCTGACTATGTTTCATACATCCTTTTTAGAAATAAGCAAATCATATCAAACTATTTTCTGACATATCGTATAACCCTTGTAAAACCTATTAATCAGTTTATTTACAATTCTGTCATCTATACTAAATATTTATAAGGCCAAACCTAGATATGATTAGGAGCAACCACATTGTCTAACCGATATATATGTAACATACAATCAATAACGCTTATTATAATAACAATATCCCCCCTTCTGTCCTTCTATGGACACCCTACCAATATAGAGAAGAGGGTTGCAACTTCACAAGAGCAATTCTGTTAAGCAAAATGGAAGACAGACATCGAAGAGATAGACCAAAAACCCAGTATCTTGACAACATCAGAAAATAGTATCGACTGAGTATGGATTTAGTCAACTCTACACCAAAGGATCGCAAAGCTTGGCGGATCATTCAAATGTGTCGGCCCCGAAGCTCAGAAATGCTGGGCATGCTGTCATCATCACTTAGATATGATTGGGGGGGCCAACATTTATGTATTATATTATATATGTACCTTAACAACTAAAACAAGAAACATATATAAATAGATTAATTAGTGTTTTTAACACGGTACGCCATCATCTCAAACAATTTGGTAATTTAACTTTATTAAGTAAATAAATAAGCACAAGATTTTTACTTGTGTTCACGCGATGAGTTTTTCTTTAGTATGCTATCCCCCTCTTTTAAGTTTCTTGTTAGTCTGTTAGCATGCTCATCTATGACAAGGCTAACTGTGTATAGGAGCATGGATAACATAGTTAGTTATCTGTAACAGTAGTCAGAAATTGACAATATACCAGATGTCGGTAAAATGAAAGAAGCACTAAAAATAGTGTAACAATGTAGTAAAAATTCTGACAAAAAGGATAAAATTTCCGTTAAAATATTGGAAGAGGGCAATAGCCCCCGGTGGCGCCGGTCCTAATTTTAGATCTGAATTCAAAGATATTAAAATAGAACATGATTATTTACACATTAAGATGAATAAAAATAATAATAATACTCAAATTATTTCTTTGATCTTGCATCTCTAGATAATTTGGTAAATAGTTTGTCAATTTCCTCCTTGTTATAAGTTGAGTGAAAATTGTTAATGAACTGAATAACCTCCTGATCGCGTTTAGATTGAAATCGCCTAAAAGTAAAACAAGATTATATTTAGATAAATATTAACCCATCTACAAGGTAAAGGTGAAAAAGTTAAAATTTGATTTTACTTATGCATTTAGTCTAATTTATCAAGTTTGCCAGATTTTGCATTTGTTAATAGGTATGTATCTAAATGCTTGTAAAAAAATAAAAAAATAACATTACCTATGCAAAATGTATTTTAATAATGAACCAAGAACAAAAGGTAATCTAAGTGTACATAAAATTACAACAATATTGAAATGTCTCCTCGATATATTACAGCTAAAATCATTCAACAAATTTCGCCAGCTATTAGGTCTGTTTTATGTTGGTAAATTCTAAGAACTGTCATCAAGAACTTGAATCAAAGCATATTGGCCTCCGATTGGAATTATTAAATTAAGTGATTAATGGATTCTGACCTACAGCACAAGGTATGAAGATGATGGTAGTGATATACAGACAAAATACACCAAAATGCAGATGCATGTACAGCTACCTAATAATAATAAAGATAGCTAAAACATGTGAATGTTAGTAGATTTTGTATCTGTTAAATAAATTACAGCATTGAAACGTTGGTTCTAATTGCCAAATTATTTTCGTCATTATTCGATTACAGAATGCTGCTAATGGATCTAACTCACTATTTTAGCGTGTGTTGATTCTGGACAGTAGAAGTAATAAAATATATAATAAAACTTATTTGTTTTCTCTAGGATGCATTACCGTTCGTTATTATGGGATCATTCCCAGTCATATCAGTAATAAAACTTAATAAAACAGAGGTTGTCTCAATGATATCGACAATTTATTTTATTGTTATTGTAAATAAAAGTACAAGATATGAAATCCGATAATTATCTGTAGAAATTCAGAGATTTAAAAGGAGAATATTATTAAAATAGTGTACCTAATTGTACAAAGTACCCTAATATCTAATATAATTAACCATACTACGGAATAAAAGAAACTGTAGGTTTCTCTTACAGGGTTTGTACTATAAATTCCAAGACTTTTTCCAAATTCCAAATATAGTTGCATTTTTAATGCCTAATTTCATTAAAATATTCACCTGTTTCTGGTAGGTATATACAATGGGAATAATAGAAGAATTTCTGGAAATTTCATTAGTTGTATGGATATAGTTTAAATATATGAATATGAATGCTGGTTAAATAGTATGACAAAACGTGTACATCAATCCAGGTGCATAACTAACAACTCGACCTATCCAATGGGTTCGCCAAAATAGAAAACATAACATTCAGTCTTACGAAATTGGATTATCAAACTACACAAAACAAAAGTAGGTCAACATTGACATACATACTTGCATGACCTTAAAAAGCCCACTTAATGAGTTACAAGGGACCAAACATCTGCATAGTTTGAAATAACACTGCTATAAAAATAAGAAATCTGGAATATTAGGACCGCCACATAGGGGGGAAAAACTAAGGTGTATTTGTTTATACTAACATACAGCCCTGTGCAAGAGTGTCGCCGCACTCTTAGATTTTCATATTTTTAACAGGCACTGTGAGAAAAGTATAGGCCCAACAAATTTTAAAAAAATACACAACTATCCAGTGACCTACTTGAAGGTTGTGTGAAAATTTTACTTTGTTGGTCATATAATTTTCTCACGGTGTCTGTTTAAAATAACATTATAAAATGTGAAAATATATTAAGGGTGCGGCGACACTTTTGTACGTTTTCAAAGATCTTTCCAAGACTACAATATTTTTCCAAAACTTTTTCATGAAGATTCTAAATTCAAAAACTTTCCCCAAACTTTTCCAGATTTTCAAGACAAGTACGAACCCTAAATTCTTAATAGAATTTATTTGTCTAATTTCTGATTATTATGAGATAGGGTAATTAGTTTGTATAGTTTTAAATTTGATTCTGAAAAATCGAATATACATATATATGCTAATGATATAATAATAATAGTAAGCATTATACATATGGATATTTGAAATACAAAGAATTTCTGATAGTATTTTTTTATTTTTAAGATAACCAATAAAAGTTCAGAAGGCTACTAAAATTTTGAGATTTGTGATTTTAAGATTTCTTTAAGGATAATCCATTTACAGCACGATATAGCATTACACGATACCACAGGTTAAAATCGTTATATTTTCGATAAAACATCTTGTAGGTAACTAATACTATGTTTTTAAAGTTGGATCAGAAAACCCAGAATACTAACCAATTATTTTATCAAACATTCTTCAAACCATTACAACCTTACTAATACGTAAAATTTGATCATAAAACACCCATACCTACATGAATAATCATTTCATTAAAATAATCGTAATAACAATACGATTTTAACTGATCAGGAATAGGACATTTAAAGAACAACGTGTTTTGATTTGAAATCCAGTCTCTCTTGATTCACTTTTTTCTGACTCCAACAAGAGTAAGGTAGGCAATTCATCTACCAATTTTTTTTTAATACACTACTGTTTGAATTAAACAATGTAAAACCCATGTTTAAAGTTCATTTAATGTCAGATATTTAGGCGAATAGATCGTTGTCACACCTTTCAAAATTCATAGTTTAAACATGTAGTCTCTAAAATCATAGCACAGTCTTCTCAGTTTGGTTCTGATATATGTATAGATACACTTAAGCGTAACACGCATTCATTTACAATGGGGTCTGAGAGGTCCCTCAAAATGTAGGTTTTACAAATACTGCAAATGATTATAAAATTTGTTTTCAGTTTATAAAAGTGTTTGAATATTGAATTTGTTCATAATTTATTTTGAAAATGGCTTGAACAATGGTTTGTATTACACTTATAAAATTATTATAAGTTTTCTATTCATATACTTTCTATAGGAATCAGGCGAGAATTGAAGATTTTTGAGAGCACCATATTTTAATAGAGGTGGGGGGTAGGTATTTTAATAACCGGTACTACATGGCTATGCGGGAGCGTAGCCTATAAAGTTTTGAGAGTTTGTGACGAATGCATTTAAAGGCATCCAACATGAACATTTATTCATTCTTAGGATGCTAAAAATGTACACACAAAAATGACATACTAAAAATGCACAAGGCAGATGTCCCTCTGTGCCCCTGGGTCCGCCCCTGTGAACCCAATTAAAATACAAAGTTATGTTCTTCTTTAGCTAAAATACACAGTGGGCTCTTTTACCATTTTCTATTGACTTCGAATAAAATCCAATGTTTAGGTACCTAATTACGTAATTTTAAAAGGGGTCTCCCAGACACCCTTATATTCTACTTGTAGCTGTAAATAGCATATAAGTGTACGTGATAAATTAACAGAATACTGAATAAACACCTAACTGTTTTTTTCAGATTATGAAAATACCCGCTCTATACAGAGCTAAGGTTCAGTTTGTCAAAATGTTATCAAGATTGACGAGTTATTTTAAACAATTTTATTCAATTTGAAACTGAACATTTTAGCACTGCATAATGAACTTGGTGTATGCACGTTAGAAAAGGAATTTTCATTATTACAATTTCATAGAATAAGTGGTAGCCATGTCTACACGATGATATGTTGTGCAAACATATTAATTACCTACTAATAAGATGTTTTACTGAGTAATAATAGACCGGGAGCCAGGAGGAGTCAGGGTAGCTGAAAAGGTAACCAATTATTTTTGGGATTGGACGTCTGCCGTTGTCTAAGTGGTGGGTAAAACCACCAAATGACCTAAAATGGACTTACCGGTGTTATATTCCTACTTCCTACCAGAAAAAAAATGCATTTTTACATTCATCCAATTAGCCTAAAAATCTGGGTATTAACTGCTGTTTGATGATATAACTTTTTTTTTTAATAGAGTGATCCTACGTCCATTTAAATATTTCATGTTCTGCATTTTTATGCATGTTACTTGAAAGTAGTATTGAATTTAATCATATTTTTAATAATAATAATATAAAAATTTATTTTTAATGTAAATGCATTTCCCGTGAATTTTAGGAAGCCATTTTTTATTAACTTGTAACATCAACAGCAATCAATCAGCACCCTAAATTTTAAGCTAATTGGATAAACATGAAAATGCAATTTTTAGATATTAGAATTTAACATAGGAGGGTCCTTTTAAGGTCCTTTAGTAGTCTCACCCACCACTAAGACAACAACGGCATACGTCTGTTCCCAGATACCTGGACACACAAAGTGTTGGCATATCAATAATATTTGGTTATCTTTTCCGTAACCCTGACCTCTCCTGGCTCCTTTTCTATAATAGCTGCTTACAATTTCCATGGATCGAATTGTGATAGGAAACAACTACCATTTTATTATAAGTAATCAGTCAGAAAAAATTTGTTCTAATGTTTCTTTCCACTATTAAATACCTTTAGATTACTTATAATTCATACACTTTTCATTCAGTGTAAGTGACTATAGTTTCATGGATAGTTAGTTTAAAAACATCATCTTCAGTTTTGAAATCCAATTTTCCACAGATTATCATTTCAACGTTGTTGAGGTCGGTATAGCCTTCACACGCGCGTAGTAGCGTTATATTGATACTAAGTACAGCAACTAAATGTTCACATTTTCGGAAACGATGCACTTTAAACAATTTGATAGTTTGGGTGCGTAGGTGTACACATCTAATTGAATGATTTCCCTTCATATCATCATCACAATAAATAATTTTATTTCATCAAATTAAATGAGACGAATAGAGAACTGACATCTAAAATTACATTCATATCTCAAACGGCGGATACAGACAATATAAAATAAAATTTTAGAATTAACTTAGCCTCTGTTTTAACTAAAATTTAAACTAATTTAGCTGTCAATTACGATTAGGTTAAGATTTTCTGAGTGATTCGGGTTACTGATCGCAAACAATTATATTTAGGGTAATCATTTAGGCCAACTAAGTCCTCTGACATCAATATGCGTATTAGGTACATGCCATCGTCTCAGCCAAGCCATTTAAGTAAATCAAATTACAAAAGATTTTGAAACTATACACATGGAATTCTAAAGAAAATGAACAAACAAGGTACACCAACAGTTCTGAAATCAATCAGATAAAATATTATTCGACCAAAAGCAAAATATCTAGTTCGAAGGAACAGCGAAGAAATGATGATGTACTGTAAAAAAAAAAGCTTTACACCAATTTCTTAAAAATTAAGCTTTCATACCTAATATGAAACCTTGGATCATAAATTAATTTCGTTCAATAGAATGTATCAATTTCTATTATTTAAATATCGTCATTTATCACATCAGCTAATTACTTACTTCTTCCTGACTACACCGCTACTATCCATAAGAGAGAGGAAGCGGCTAACAAAACAAAATATGAGAAATATGCAAATGGATAGACCTAAATATGATATGATATAAAAATATGTAAAATCAGGACATCAATTTGATAAGGCATGAAATCAGATTTCTGCACTGATGCCACCAATTTAAATGACCATTTATATTCCAAACAAAATCACAAACTGGAATTTAAGCCAAATCAAAACTGAATTTAGTATCTACCAAAATAGAATTTCGATTTATTACATTATTGTAAACTTTGTAGACTGTGGAAGGCTCCTATTAATGTATATCCTCGAGATCTGGTACTGGTGTTGATCTGGCTCTCACTGAGGATGAGTCTAAGAAACCCTGGCGCCATCTTGTTGGTATAACCTGTTTCCTTCTTCGGAAATAAGGAACAACCTTATCCTGTGAAATATTTAATATCTGTCCCCATCCAGATTCCAAGAATTTAATATTTACTTTAGAAAAGTTACGGGAAATTAAGGCCCACGGAAATTCTTAATAAGTACTATTTGATTACTGTAAAATAGATGTTATATATTTTTAAAATATTTCATCTACTTACCCTTTGGAAGGTCCAACCTTGTCTCGTAGAAAAAAGAAATTTATAATAAGAAAGTGTTTCCAGCAGCGCCAATAATTGATAAGAGGGCCGTAGTCCTCCTTGTACATTTCAGGCTGCCAGTTTGGTGGGTCTAGAAGTGGGTTTCCGGCATTTAAGTGGATCAGGTGTTGAAGCATAAGACCCAAATAGGGTAGGCAAGGCATTTTGGCTTTCTCTAAGTCCTGGCGATACTGAGTGAAGCTGGGCGGTACCATATAAGAACGAACTTTATCAATTTTCTAAAATACGTACATAGTTCAAAACAGATACTTTAATAAAAAATGTAAGTTGATAGTTGAAATTGTTTCTTATTATAGAGAGTGAAAAATCTGAGATATTAAATGTGTGGAAAGGCATACTGTTCAAGCTCAAAAATGGAAAGGATTAAAATCCTATAATGAAAAAATAAATCAATCGAAATCGCCTTACGTAAATTATTTTAATCATATTTCAAATTCAATTTCCTCAATATTATACAACACAATTAACAAACGAATAATTGCCAAAACTTACAGGTCTCATCTTTTTCGGTAGCAAAGATTCGGGAAGTTGAATGAAAGCTACCAACATCGCCAAGTAGGAACTAAAATTTCGTAATTCGTGTAAATTCTGAAACAAAAAATATTAATTAAATACCCAGGTACTTTATAGAAAATAGTAAAATTTAATTATTTAACACAATTGCTTAGCATCAAATAACAAAATATAGTCAACAAAGCTAGACAGATTACATATATTGAAGGAAATAGTAAATAATTTGAGATAAATCAGGTAATAATAGATAACGGTGCAGTATAATTGAGTGTTCTATTTTCACGTCAACGAAAAAGATAAGCCAATCTCCGATAGTAGCCTGGAATTTGTAAAGCTCTATTAATCACTAAGAATATACACAAACATAGCATATTATCGTTATTATATCCTTTTCATTTGTTACTATAAGATATTTTCTCAAAAAAATTGGATACATTTACAAATACAGATAAAGGTTAAATGTCTAACACAATTTCTTCTAGTGATTGCCTACATAAAAAACCCGAACATGATTAAAAATAGCACACAAATTTAAATCCTATTTATTAGATTCTATGTATAATCATCAGTAGTAATTTTGGAAACTAAATATCATCAACACAACTATTTAGGTAAACATCACAAGGAAATATGTATTACAGATGAAATAGTTCGATTAACTAAATGCCCAAAATATCCCAGCCTTTTCTTCAAATTTCTAAACAAAGCAACGTTACAACCTGTTTAAATAAATTTAAATGCATAAAAGTAGGTACCTACTCGTTTTAATTGTTGTAAAATTGAGATTTATATTGAGTTGAAATAAATTTTGCTTTCTTCTTCTATTTGTGCCATTAATTTACGAGTAGAATTGTAATCAATTCTTAAAAAAAACATTCTGATCTTAACCTACTTAATTTAAATAGTTAGTTGTTTAGAACTGAACCACAAAATAATAGTCGAATTTTATTTTATTTTAAAAAGTTGTCCAAAAACGGGTGTTTAATTTGGTAAGTACCTATCAATTATACGTTCTACATTTAAAATCAAGGTTCTGCTTTACGTGAAATGTTAAAATGTATCCAGAATCTAATAGTTACTTCAATGTCAAATACATTGTTTACAGTCGAGTGGAGGTAACCCTGGATCTTCTAGATTCAACACACCAGAAGAGCTCTGCCTATAATATCAGCTCAGGTTCATACAAAATTTAGAATTCTTAATAACCCATAAAAACATTGTCACTCTGATTTTATTCTCAAGATTCTTCTTTATGACCTTTAAAATATAATATTTCTAGTTAGAACTGTATTTTAGTCCTGTCTTCTGGTAGTAAATTGACCCTTTTCTTTAAATTAATATTTTTCCAAATAACTACGTGTTTGTATATTTATAAATTTATAATATTTTAGTCTATTTACAAATATGTAATTCAACATTCACTTTCAACTCTGAAAAATCTTCGAGTCACCCAATAAATGTTGCAGGATATTTCATATATTGACCTCTAAGCAACCTCCAATATTTTGAATCAAAATCATACGGATTTTTTGTTTTAAAGCTAAATTATGCTCCTTGCTGATACCAAATCAAAATGCTCCAATTTTGTGTAGACTGATATAATTCAGATTATTATCAAGCTCTAGACCTCCTTCTAAGGTCAGCAGAAAGTTAGAAGAAAGTTTTTTTTATAACATCCAATCACTTATTAACCCTAAACTAATAAACTCTATATACAATTCCAAAAATTATTTTGTATTTCATTTTCAATTTTTTTGCAAATAATTGTTTGAAAAAGAATTTAATTCCAATTTTCCAAATAACAAAATACTTCGCCATGAATGTAGAAACCCAAAACAGCTAAATCTGAACAAGGGAAACATCATTTTGAATATATTATTGGTTGAAATTCAGTTAGATGGTACCTACTAAATCTAGTAAAGAAATGGTATAAACATCTATACGTAGAATATCACAATCTCCAATATTTAACAACTTGAAATAATATGCCTACCGTCCCTATTATTTACTTGCCAATAAATCACGTACGTACATGATCTGAATTTTCTAAGAAATTGAGATACCTACATAATATGAAAGCTAGGTAATAGGCACATATAAATTCAAAGTATCGATACGCTGTCTTTTTAAGAGGTCACGATTCTCTGAGAAAACACTAGAATACAAAATTGATTGTGCATTTTATGTGCCTAGGTCACAAAGGAATGGTCAAATAGTGGTATAGAGCAGTTCTTGATTCTAAGCTTACTTCCATAATCTCAAACAATTTATAGAGAATCTTCTCCTTCTCCGAGGATTTACTCCTCTCCGCTGCATAGATGAGGTTCAGTGTCCATAAGGAAACTTTGTTGGAGTGATTGGCACATCGTTCCAATGCTGGAATTTTGCATTTCTCCACAGCCTTGATGTCCAACATATCTTTGATCTATAAAGTAATATAGTGCGTTAAATACAAGTAACCTATTTAGCATTTTCTTACAAAACATTTTTTTAGAATGTGTGATTATCAACCATGTAATCAATATGTGAAAATCAATATCATATAAAAATACGAAATCTAAATTTTCAGAGAAATTAAAAATTTGAGCAAAGACCAAACTACACACAGATTTATTGAGTCAAAACAAAATTTTCAACTCATGTATGAACCATTGCAATTTACTTACATGCTTGACACATCAACCCATCAAATGAATAGTATAGGTATGTGTTAACTAAATCAAATATTAATAACGATTAAATAACTGGCTTACTTCCACTTGGTCAAAAACTTCTGCCTCCATCAAAGTCATTTGTTCAGCAAACAATTTAGAATTAAAGTCAGCAATTTTCTTTGGTCTAAAAAAATTTATTGATTATAGTTTAACATTTTTTGAAGTGGTCAAAATGTACACTTTTGTAAAATAATATAATTTTTGTACACTCCATGCATCAATGATTTCGAAAATGTGGTGTTTGTTTTTTGGTTCAAATTGATTTTCAATATCCAATCGTATGAGTTAATTTTACGGTGCACCTACGTATTATTTTAAAATACCCAGATGGTTTACAAGTATTCTAAAAGACTCTAAAACTACAAACTTTAAAAACAAAACAATAAAACTAGCTAAAAGACTCAAATTTATTTAAAATCTTCAAAAGAGTTGTGCGGCTATAGATTTGGTATGGGTCAGTCGATATACACCTACTATATTTTATGTAGCCATATTTAGGAGTAGTAGGTCAGTAGTACTCTAAAACGGTTTATCTAGATCCACGCGGTGATAAATAAAACAATTAATCTCTATATGAATTAAGAGTGTAATAAAATTGGCAAGACATAATCGGTTTGACAATTGTGATACTTATTATAAATAATAATTTGTCTAATATTTCGAGTCGTCAAAAAAATTGCCAGTCTTTTGATAGTCATCGTAAAAGATAACTGATATGACAACATTAACTGAGATGTCATTAAAAAAATAATTAAAACCAAAATCAATCTAAAATGACACAAACGAAGAATAAAAGAACAAACACGTTTAATATCAGCACGATATTTGAACAACATAATATCGGTCAAAGTAAATAGCGGTTGTATGATTTATTTCACTTACTAATATCCTACCTAACTAAATTCTTAGGGATACTACATACGTGTACGGGATTTAGTTATTTATTAACAAAAAGTTGAGAACAACTATAAATCGTAATGAAAATCTCATTTACACGAAAAATCAGAGCATGCTCAGTGAACGTCTAATATTTGAGTATAATTAAAATGTCCGCTTCCACAGTGTCTAATGGAAGCCATCTTAACTAATGAGCTGAGTTTACTTATTCTTCTATTTTTGTTTAAATGAACACAATTACCTACGGAATAAGAATTTTGAGATCAAGAATGCAGAAGCATTTATAAATATGTACTTAAAACATTTGAATCGAATTTAATTTCATTAAAATAAGAATTTTTGAAATAGTTGAACTAGTTAAGAGCACCATACGTTTATGGCCACACAAATATGTGTGCATTCCAGTACGAAAACCCTAGATAGTCTACTTAGTTATGTTAAGATGACAAAGCAGTTGAAGGCATGATTTCTCCAAAATATTTCGACAAAAAATGAAACAATTTTTATCAAGTCATACTGCACTTTAGTGCCAGAACATTACTTGAATATTCTACAATAATTATTATTAGGTTTCCAAACCCGGCAAAATGAACAGTGTTTGTCTTCTTGTAATATGATCAAACCTCAAAGGGAAACATTCTCAACTTTCAAAGTAAAATCGGTACCTTGCTAAATCAATCACTTTACATAATACTAATTGAAGTGTAAAACCTAAAGTCCGTTCATTTATTTCTATTCAAAAAAATTATTTATTTACTTAACTAGCAAGAAAGTGTATAGTAAATAATTTGTCAAGTTGATTATATTGTATATTGATTTTATTAGCATTATGAAGACAATTATAACATTGTACAAAATAAGAATTGCAGACTTCGAAATACCTATATGCAACTTTTTGCTATTCATATTTTTTTCTTGAAATGTATACCCAACACAAAATGAATTGATGTTTGTACCGTATGAATTTGTGTAAATTTAAAATTGAATGCTGACACCAGCAGTTAGCTAACAGCGCTGATTTGGCATGCAGCAATCATTGAAAACAACATGGCAGGTTTGTATTTTGTAAAGCAGTTATTATGGTCTAACTTATGTAGTGTTGATTTTATCTAATACTGTCATACCTAGAAGATAATTAATGATGCATTTGGTAGATTGGTGTACCAATTACTACAGGTAGATAATACACATTATGTAAAAAAAACTGATGACGAAAAATGCAGAATTATGACGTCACCATGTAGACGTTCGTCAGACTTATTCCCCTTTGAATCTATCCCTACTTTTATCTTTTCATTCTAATAGTCTATATTTTTATAGTTTGAAGCATATCCTCGATAACATATATGGATTTGAAAATGTGAATTCTTATAAATATTATGATCTGCAACCCCTATTGTCTATGATAGGATAAATTAGGCAATTAAATATTAGGTATATTATTTAATTTCTATATTTTAATTATTATAGCTTTCTAAAAACATATATCTGATCTATTTCAAAATAAATAAATAATACCTATTAGATACACATTCTTCTCAGTTGGTTATTAGATGAATGTTATCTATTAATTAGATGACTTTAACTGAAGCCTTTGGTATCTTTTTTTAGAGAAAAATAAACTATTATTATTAAACCGGAAGAAAAAAAATCATCGGATAATCAATAAACAGCTTTATTTATAAAAGCAGTATATCTCCCATACTTCGTGAAGAGAATACTATTCAAAAGATTCTTAAATGAAAAACTTTTGATTCCGTACCTACATGCTTTTATGTATTATATTTACATAGCTAGGTAGGTAGGTAGGTAGGTAGGTAGGTAGGTAGAAGCTTACTTAGAAGGGGAAACTTGTATAGGGGTCGGAGGATCACTTTTGGTTGGTTTTGATCTTTTCTGATCTTCAATTTTTTCTTGAAGAAGTTTAGCCAGTCCTTCGTCGCCATCGGAGGTCACTTCATCTCTGAACTTCAGGAGTCTCTGCTCAACGATAGGAGTTAGCTCGCTTTTTAATTGCGACACCTAGAGAAAAAAGAAAATGGCTACATTTTTCTCGAAATTACATAAAGAAACACTTTTACATCGTATTATTTCCTCTTCAACTTGTCCGACTTTCTATTGTTATTGTGATAAAATTAAAATAAATACTGTAGAGCATAGAGATAAGAAACTCTATTTAAATAGCTAGCCAGTCTTCATAATTCAAATTTAAAAAAAGAAAATACCTAATAGACTTCAAACTTTATATAATGTAGGTAGGTTATTTCATACATGATTATAGAACAACTTTTTAATCTAATGCTTGTTAGTACTTAAAGTTCAAAACATTTTCTTGATTTTTTTAGTTTTTTTTAAGATCAGACTAAATATAGTTGACACCTATGTACCTTCCATCATGCTTCAGCTTGAGTATAGAACATTATTATTATGTTAAAAACATATTTCTATATAGTTAGTAGCTAGCATCAGCATGTACATGCTGATTTATAGTTACATAGAATGTTTGATAAGATAATAAATGTCAATTTTTAAACTAAATATATTTCACATTAGTAATAGGTACTTAATAACTAATCTACATGTAACGTCTATTGTAATGTTTACATACATTCTGGACATGATGTACCACATATGTAGATTATTTAAAATTCATTGATTTGCTAACAAAATTGATCAGTAGCTAGACTAATTTCAAAATCAAAGCAAGTTCGGTAATCTGAAAGTTACAGGTCAACCTAATATTGCAATATACAACAATAAATCTTGGTACTATTTAATAAATATCCACACTATCTGTAAATAAATAGTGGAGGCTCTACAACCCTATACAGCAGTAGAAAACCAATATAAGATTCGTCAAAAGAATCGAATATGTTTAACTTATCAGAAAATGTTACTATAAGTTGTGATGAAAAAATATTATCCTATTCAAAAACAGCATTTTTGTCACATGTGGGAGGGATAAAAACATATAGAATAATAGAATATAGAAATCCAAATTTGTGTATCATTTTCTATTAATAAAATGCTTTCTATTAAACCATACAAATTACAAATAAGAACATATAAATTTGTGCATAACGAGAGCGTATAAGACTCTAGCAGGCAGTAGGTCAGAAACATTCATTGTTGTGGGTGGGTGTTGGACTTGGTCCTCTTTTAGATCGTGGTTTCAAATTCGCTCTATCTGCGAGGAAACTTTTTCCAATACAAAAATTAGTAAATATTGACACTATAAAATCCCTCTAATAGCTCGCAGGATGAAAATCTGCATGTTGAAACCTGGGAATCTTCATGTTATTACGTCCTAGTGGTTGCAACACCTACACACAAACTTAGATAGATACGAGGTGTAGCTAATTTATATAAATCATATTTACCACTGTTATTAAAAAGGATGCCACTGTGCTGCAAACTTTAGTTCTTTCTTTATTGTTCAGATTTTGATTAGAAGGCAGATCAGAGCGAAAGTAATCATATCGTGAAATCAATTTTGCAATCAAATACTCAGGTTCTATGAACGTCCGGTAGGTTACGAGAAAACTTTCATAGAAAAGGTAATCTGAAATAATATGTAGGAGTGCTCATTGAAATATAAAATACAACAGGCAGGTAGAAGTATATAAAAGCAATAGTCCAAAAATTGAATTATGAAATTATAAATTCAATGGAGTTATAAACTAACATAATTCTTTATTAGGTACAAAGAAAGTACTATGGAGTAAGGAAAGAAAACGTTCTTTTATATTAAACCATTTAGATAAATAATGAAATACAAATTAATGCAAACTGATGTAAAAATTAGTTAGTACTATTAACATGAAAAATTTTAATTTAGCTAGCTAGGATAGAAAATTGATATTTTTAAACTGAAAACGTACAGATTCAATATATGTTTTTACACAATGAATATAAATAGTTGTGGTATCTACTGCTAAAAAGTTGGACACCATTTAATAATCGGGGCGTTACAAAGAAAAGGAATAACTTCTATAGAATAAGTTCTATGCATTTCATTGATGATTTAAAGCCCCGTAATTACTACGAAAAAAACTCAAATAAACTCTTTTACTGAAATAGATCTGCTGTAGGTGCATGTGAAAAATTTCAATAATTCGTAAAAGTGTAAAGATTGCCGCTTAGATTGTGCTTAGTCCGTGAAATATCTTGTAGTATTAATGATCTGAAATTTTGACTATGGTGTAAACAACTGTATCTCTTCATAGAATCACAACACATAAAATTGTTTTCCTAATGCAGTTTACGTGTGTATCGTCCAAGGAGATGGAATACTTCAATTTTCTTGGTATCGTCCTAAACTATTCATTTCCCAACAAAATACTATTTATTAAAATCACACTAACTATAAACATGCATCAAAACTCGTCTAAAGCTACACATTTTGACCATTCAGTTATAGTTTTACAAAGATCAACTGCATTTTGCATTTACATACGGAGCTTTCTCCAATTATGTTCGCACCATTACCTAATATACGACCCATTCGAAGCAATTGGATAGAAAATTTCAATATAGTAGACGTTGAATTCCAACAGAACTAACCGGAAGTTTATTACTGAATCATTAAGTAAACAATTTAATTAGATACAGATTTCAAGAATAACAAAAGTAGGTAGGTACATAGTTGGTATCGTAAACAACCGGTAAAAGGTATTAAACTACATTGCGGACAATAAAATCTGACTATTACATGCTAACTCACAATCCTGTGTCTTCTTGCCTATAGAAGTGGCATAGACAATTAATGCATCGATTGGAGCGGCTCTGACAGACACTTCAGGATCCTAGAAATTAAAGAAAGTAAACAGCAAAGCATTAAATAAATAAATATATCATGTAAGTAGGTATCATGCACGTAATTTCTTTTTCTTTTTTAATAATACGTATTAAGTAGCTAATACCTACTGGAGCAAACGGTACCAACCACAGAAATCAAACTTAATTCCATTGTTTGTAGTGTTACCGAAATTCATTATACTTATACATATGAAACAAGAACCGTCTAAGTATTCCATGACGTTTCGAATCAAACCTATCAGTGTCTGAAGAAAATAAATTTATATTAAGTAAAAAAGACAATATCAGTGTCCGCAAAACTTCAATTAAAGTATTAGAAGAAACATCTCTAATCGGTTTTTCCAAATTAGTACTTCAGTAAATGCCGTTAGATAAACAAAACAACAACAAAAAACAAATGTGATTTCTATGAATACAACATAAAAGAATAGTAAAAAGAACCTATAAAAATGCGACATCGAATAATATGTAAAAGCAAAACAAACAAAAAACATTTTATCCAGGATAATATTACTGATACCTACCTTTAATGGAGAATTCATGACCATAAATGGAGTTGAATCCATTTTTTCTAAGATTTCTGTACACCAAGGTCCCATAAAATCTTCATATGGTAGAGGACTTGAGGGAGATACAAGTTTAGGTTCTGGAGATTTGGGAGGCGGAGATGTCGGACTAGTAGGCGGCACTGTTGAGGAGATCGGTTGTGGAAATTGTGCAGAAAGATTGAGTGATGGTATTGGCAGAGATGGGGGTGTACTAGGAGGAGAGGAGAGAGGAAGCGGAGGAGGTTGTACACAAGACTGCTGAGACTGCAGTGCATCCCCAGATGAAACATCAATAGGAGCTCTGCGTTTCGGTGACATTGGATCACTTGAAACATCCTCAATGATCAAACCATCACCAGGAGCTGGTAACGAAAGTTGTTTCGAAGACGATTCAGAATCATCAAAAGATATTGCATCAAACGAAGGCTGGGATTTATTAAATGATTCGCTGAGAAGTCTTTCGAGTCTAGCATTTCCTTCTTCGGAGTTTCCAGGAAACTGTAATTAATCAAATGTAAAACAAGAAATAGATGACATTGTTTTCGTTCATCATTCTATTTAAGTGGTTATATTTCTATGTTGAAAATTTTATTAAAAATTTAAGAAAACTACTATTCTCTGTGAGCTTATACTCATACTAGTAAAATGAAGAAGAGAAACTAAAAATGTTAAATAGGAACATATACATTAAACAAACTTAGTTAGTACCGTGTATATGAAAGTATTGTTTGATGTTTGAGAACTTTTAATATATAAACAAACCAACAACTTTTTATTTGTTTACCTTTCGAACCATTCGTTTTTCCTGTACAAATGTGCCCGTTTTTACTCTAGCTCCGGAAGCGGTTGTTGTTTCATACAACTGAGCCAACGCCACCGTTCTAGAACGTTGGTGTATTGATATCAACTCCTCGGTCGTGATCCAGGCACCACGATAGGACTCCAGAACTTGAGTGAAGAAGTTCTCCAGCAACAATGGTTCAACATTCACCAATGTGCCAAATTGATAGATATAGGTATTCACTAGAAAAATTAAAAAGTACCCATAATATGCAAATATAACATTTTGGAATTTAGAACCTAAATAATGTGTTGCATACATTAGAATCTATTAGTCTTTCATAATATGTAGATTAAGCACAAACGAATATGTATTGGAGATAACCAGGATAAACATCAAACTATCGATTTATAAAAAAGCTTGCAAATAATGTTTTTTAGGAGTTGAAATTTCAGATGATCAAACGAAAGATTTAATAATATACCTATATTCATTATGTAAAATAAAATCTTTACTGCAGCAAACAATCAAAATAATAAATAATAAATAACATCTGTCAAGCCTTCGACAACACTAACATCATAGTAATGAATATAATCCAACCAAAAGATGTGTAAAAATATAAATATGGCTTCAACATAAAAACAACATCCCTTCAAGATC
>JAUYWI010103961.1:0-11333 GCA_034780595.1 Parotoplana pacifica | reverse complement strand
ATGTTAATACTGTCGAAGGCTTGACTGGTTTTGTTTTTTATTTTTGTTTTCTGCAGTAAAGATTTATTCTACATACGAGTTTAGTTTTTTTTAGAGAAACAAAGAAACAGAATTAAAAAAATATCTAATAAAGTAATGACAGTCTCATTCTTGTTTTTGTGGTAAAACGATTCTGAAGTCATAGGCATTTTGGATCCATGTTATCAATTGTCATGAGAAAATATGTTTAATGAGGCCATTAGACATTGAATTTCTATTCTTAACTTTAATAGACAAAATAAATCATTTCGATTTCAAATAAATTTTATAAACAGTTCACTAATGATGATATCTGATAAATAAATATGATGCAGATGAAGTAAAGCTATTGGTTGTGGTTACAGAATGCACTTTATGCATCTATTTTGTGAAAAGGAGGGTCCAAAAGGAATTTAAAGTAAAAGTTAATAAATGATTGTTTGTTCCTAACCTTTCTTATCACTCCTTCTAGCGCTTCATCTGCCAATTCTGACAAAGCCAAGCTCATATTTTCCGGAGCAAGAGATATCAAACTTGCAAATTCTGCAAATCTTTGCACCATTTCTGGAAAGGTAAAAATTTGAGCTGGTTCTCCGGCCACCTGTAATGAGAATTAAGGAGTTCACAGGTCAATTTTGGTACTATTTTTCATAGAAAAAACATAATATTAAAAAAAATTTTAATACAAATTTTAGTTTTAAAATGCATTTGATTAAGAGTTAGCAGACTACATCAGGAAGTAAAATTTCAATATTGTTGGCATTAATTGTTCATAAAATATAAAAACATAAATTTGAATCAACCCAGTGGCCTATCTAATATGAAAAACTCTTAGCATATATTCCAATTGATTTGATTTAGTTAGGACAATTAAACATTCATTTTTCTGCTGAAAAAAAATAATTCTTCTATAATAGAAACTTACGGTAAAGCGGCGTTGATAATCCTTCGCCATGAGGTCATTTAGCCTTGTCAACCAGTATTCCAGTTCACTAGCATCCATTACCACTGGAACACCAATAACTCCACCGCTTCCCACGCGCTTAGCGTATAAATGAAACAAACGCCACAAAATAAATAAAGAAGTGGCATTTAGCTCAGGAGGTGGTCGGGACAGGGCATGATTCTTGTAGAGAAGCCAGAATACGTCATCTAACTTGATCCAGTCACATGCCGTGCGACTCCCACAATAGAAATATGGACATGCAGAAACAGAATCCGAATTTTCGTCCTGATGGAAAATTTAGAAAAAAAATCGATGGCTTTTATCATTTTGTAATAGAAATCGCATTAATTTTGATGAAAATTCATTAATTACATTGCTTATTATATTCAATGAAATATTTCTGACCTGTGGCAATCGAGTTAGAATTTGGCAAACAAGAAAATTTTCAAATTCCTCGAATGACACGCCTTTGGTTTTGAAGTCTTCTTCGGGAAATGTGTCTTCATATTCTTTGCCCAAATTCAATTGAAGAACACTTCCAATATTTTGATTTAAAACCTTTAATAAACATAACAAATGGAACTGGAGTTACTAAAATTCGTTTCTTCGCCCATGGAATGAAATCTATGACTTCGCCATTCCAACAAGCATTTCTATAGTGCAACTCAAATATGCTTTACAATCTAGGCAACCAGTAGTATAATCCTCTAGTGCACTTGTGGATGAATCAGATTATTTTAGAAAGAGTATTCAACACAGAAACTAGACGGGTGGTTGTTTTAGAACTGATTCATTTGACTGTAGTTGCAAATGTGTTCTGCTTGATGACTTACTTAGACTACCCATGTCCGAATTACGAGGTACGGCCCCACACCCTCTTAAAAATATCGAATATTTCTAGTCACCCAGTCCAAAATCCATACGCTAGTGGGTTATCTAAATCAATTAGATGCACAACACCCAAGTCGAAATTGGATACTGCCAATTAGGCTCCCACTTTCACGTAAAAGTGTCGGCTCGCCTTAATCATTTATGTCCAAATCAGGTGTTTCAGAATCTGTCAGTTGTCCAAATTAAAAAAATATTTAAGAAACAATTGAATTTTGTAATCCTGATTTTTGACTACTTTTGTTAGTTCGTACAGACTATTCTTATTGATAAATGTTCTTAGCACACAGTCCCCACATCCCATCCAATGTGCAGTAGATTACGTCAGACATTGAAAACTGTATTAAAAAAACATTGTTTTTCGACTATGTGCGGCTCATAGAAGCTGATGTACGCAAGTCAAAATTGTATTTGATGCCGTGGGAGTTCGTTCTGGTCACCCAGGTACAAAACCCGACCTTTTGGAAGCCCTGGACTAGCCAAATAAAATCGATGTCCACTAGTTTTGACATTACTGGGTAGCAAATTTGATGCACTATTAGGGTTGCAAAACTTATACCAATCCGCGATTCATTTGGAAAATATTCAAACAAATCCAATTGTGATCATCTAATGTTCAACTTTATACGCTTCGTAGAGGATGTTTCATCATTTTTTGTTGATGCGTCAAAGTCGAATGTTATGGGGATAGCCGCAGCGCGAATCCCGTAGAATAATTAGAAAGTGCCTTTTTGTGGTTTTATGTCTAAATTTGCGGATATAAAATTTGCTGGTTTTCATTGAACTATGAAAAATGTGAGTTGTTTGCCAAATGATACTTATTGCTGTGCATTTTTTGAAGGGTTTGCAATAGCCTGTGTAATAATTTGGTTTCTTGGATTTTACCATTTTTGAGAAAAACTGCACTCATAAAATTGTTGGTAGAAAAAAAAAGATCGCAGACGGCCAAATAATATTCATTTGGACCATACAATGATCAAACAAATAATAAACTCAAAAATAAATTGAATAATTTACATGGGATTTAAAATAAAATGTCAAAGTTGTTGTTAAGCAACTAGATACATATTCTCGTGTAATAATGAATTCTAATAAACTTCGTACAAATTTCGCCTTGGGAAAACTAAAATGTCTATTTCCACATATTACGAGTATATAAACAATCTAATAGGTAAGCACCGTAATGATATCTTAATGTATATAAATCATCTTTCTAATCACCCAAAAAAGTCTTTTTGCGCAAAGATTCTTACCTTTAATTTAGATCGAGTAACATTTTCTGCACCTTGGGATTCCTTGAGTGCCTGGAATGCATGCCATACTTTAGGAATAAAATAACTGGCCATATTTTTTATTAACAAAATATGTACAAAAGTAGTGTATTATCTAAAACTTGATATCACTCCAATTTTCTCACGCATAAGCTCTGTGAAGTCAATTATTTGTTTAGTTAATTTCGTTTTCAAGCGCACTGGTATATCTCCTGCTTGAGAAATACTGAATAACAAGTAGAGAATTATTTGGTCTTTCAAAATACGGACCAAGATCACAGTCAATAAAAACCAAATCAAACTAGCCGCGAGTATCTTTCTTTGAAATAATAGATACTATATACCTTCTAGCACCTAAACTAATTAGCGATATAATATTGTATATTGCTGAAATAAACAGTATAACTCTATTTTGTTAACAAGATCCGTGAATGTTACCAATATCTTATGAAGATTCAATGCTTGTACCACTAGGTACATATCTAATCATTGGTTTAATAAAATATTAGTCAACGTAAGTAACGATAAAAGAATCACTTTCTATTGCATTTTTATAATGACAGTTAATAGGTACTTGATGACACCAACATACATATAATAAATTCACCTTGAAATTTATATTACCAGCCTTCGTAGAGTTACCTACTATACCTATTATGATAAAGACCTCACTCGAAACTTTGATATCGAAACAAAATATGCGACCAATCTTCTTTTTACTACTGTACAATAAAGTATCATGATAATTATATCTATTAACTATATCACGATCTCTAAATCACTATGAAATGATTAATTACCTACTCGTTGACAAACTATAGACACCGATAATGAATTTCAACACCATGAGATCTAAAAGAAATAATGTTACAATGACAAGATCCTAAATGTCAGTACCTAAAATAATTTGATACTTAGGGATGACGCAAATAGATAAATCCAGATTGATATAATAAACCGTTAAATTTTTTTAGAAATAGCTCTCTGATTTGAAACAATGAGTTTTGACTTTAGAGGAAGTTCCTACTGGTAAATCGAAATAAAAGATATTGTGCATTGCAAAATAAATACATTTTTTACATCACACCCTGGTATATGTAGATTTAAAAAGCTTTTTATTTATTTTAGAGTAGCTACTAAAATAAAATAGAAGTAGGTAAATGAACCATTTTTTAGTCGTATTATTAATATAGTTCAAATAATTTCTCAATGAAATTTCAGCTGGGCACCTACCCCTATCTTCAATTAAAAAGGGGTTCAATTTTCTATACAGAGTCCCATTAAAATAGAGGCTCAAAAATATCTATAGGTTAATATATTTGACCTTATTATCCTGTCTATCTTTCAATTTTTTTAGAAATAATTGGTAAAAAGTTATGTTTGTTTATTGTAAATATACGTAATAATATAATAAAATATATCTAAAGGTATTATGTAATTGGTATATTTCTAAAGTGGCTTACAAAGCTAATTAGGTAACCAAAAAAGAATACACTCTTCGACTAGTAACTCAGCAAGTATGCTGTGTAAAATTAATAAAATCCTTAAAAAGAGACTACATCTGAGTCTGACAAGATATCAAAAACATTGGCTCATTACAGAATATTAGAAAATAATTTATGTACTATAGGGTGTACCAAAATAAATGTTAACTTTTGAAAAATCAGAAACTGTTTTTATAAAAACATGTTGCGTTTCATGATTTTCTATGTTTTTTATATGATCCGAATGGTAGAATATCCTCTGAACGAAATTGAGTCAAATATTAATATAATTATTTGGTAGATATGGTAAAAAAACACAGATACCTATTTCGAGTTTTCTATAAAAAAACTTATGAATTCACATTTTAACGAAAAATCTCTTAAACTATATGCTAAACATCTGAAAAATACGTATAAAAAATATTCACCCAAAATGCTAGGACATTTTTTGGACGAAATTTAGCCAATTTAAAAATCCTATATGAGCCTTGCCAAAGTATATTAGGACTTCTGAAAATAGGCTAAATTGTCGACACTAATAACTCGAACATTTTAAAACCTAGAATAACCAAATTTGGCCAATCGATTGTTAACAAGTCGTGCAAATTTCATAGAAATCGGTTCAGCGTTTGCGGATTATAAATGCTTAAAGTTAGCAATTTTTCTAAAAAAATTCTTCTTTCTTTCGTCATCACCGATAATCGTACCTAAACTTTAACCGATTTGGGTGAAATTTGACACATATATTAAATGCTAGAGGGACTAAAACATACATTTTAGTTTTGTGGATACACCTTAGCAACCGCTTTGAAACTAGTAATATGTGTTAGTAGTATAAACGAAAATTCACCGATTTAAATGAAATTTAGCACAATGAAACAATAAACATAGATCTGATTGTAACAAAATTAATGGTTCCTCAGATACAATATTTTAAAATGATAAAATAGACTAAATAAATTTTTAGCTTTTGTTAATTTATAGTGAAATATATTTTTATAGAGAAAATGTGAATAACTTTCTAATAATCTAAATAGAGATTTTGTGCTATAAGTTGACTAATTAGTTAAAATATACGAATTAAACAAAATAAATGAAATAAGATTGGCCAAAAAGATGGTTAGCTGTCCCAAAACAAATGCTAAAAATAGATGAAATTAATATGATTAGCTATGGTTTTTAGTTGATGTGACTCTAACTGTATTATTACGTAGGCAAATAAATATTTCGGTACATCAAATTATTTTTAAAACTTTAGAGCTAACAATGGTGATAAGATTAAAGATATAATTAATCGTAGTTCAAAAGCTCAATATTCCGCTGCTATAGATAGTAGATATTTGTTTTCTTAAACCATGTATTTTTGACTTTGTTAGCTCGTTTTAAATTTTACAAATTTATTTACCGAAAACCCTACCCACTATTTAATACTACAGATAGTCACACCAACTAAAACCATAGCTAGCCATATTTAATTAAATTTATTTTAAGTATTTTTGGAATTTGTTTTTGGAGAGATAACAACTCTTAATCAAACTGAAATTTGTATTTACTCCATTAATTGAAAATAAGTTATTGGAATACATTCAAATTTGACATATTATACTTTTAATCTGCCAAGTAAAAACAACATAGCATTATCCAAAGTCTACAATTGAAGCTTCAAAGCCATTTAAGTTATTTTAGTCAAAAATAAGTAACCGATAACCAATATTTTTCCATTTTTAATGGACTTGTAACTTAGTTTTTAGTTAACCTACACACTAAATTTGAAGTATATTTTTGGTACGTACTTTATCATCATCCATTTTTGTCAATAAATCTTTCTAAGAGGTTACCAAATTTTAGCTCAAACAATATTCATGAAGTTAAATTTTCTAGGGCGGGGCCTAATCCCCCATTATGAATACCGGTGACTACAAGTGATTAAGGTAGGTAGGTAGCATTACTCGCGTAGGTATCTACCTGTAAAATCCAAGTCCAATATTAATTTGGTTACATGATAGAACAGAAATAGTTACGTCAAACAGGTACCAATAGCAAATTGTAACAAAATAACTGCAGAGGAAACTTTACTAAAAACAAAAGATTCTAAACCCAATGAATAATGCATAGAAAAACCTAAATAAATAAAACCCATATCGATTGTTAGTGTACTCTATAAATATCTATATCAAGCATTCTATACTATCTTCTAAAGTAATACGAAAAGCAGCTAAAAATATCATTTTGCAGAATAGTACTTTTTAAACTACATTGTGTGAGTTAGAAATCTATAATTATCAGTTAGGTCATTCTGCTACTTAGAGTAGTAGATAATTAAAATGTGAATAAAATAAATTGAAATAAACTAAAATTGTCAGGAAACTAGAGATTACAAAATAAATTGTTTGGAACAAATACATAATGTCAAAATAAAACAAAAACATGCTTTAAAAACTATAAATAATCGAAAACCATTCCTTAAACATCAAGTTGCTATACATACATAAATGATTCATAAATAATACCAGTAAGTTTACAGCTTTCAAGATATAAGATAAACACTCTGCTGCTTTTCACAAAGGTTCATTACATACAGATATCAAATAATTGCAAATGAATTCAAATATTGTTCCTTAAGTTAGAGGTATAAAAGTCAATGATGCATAGTCTAAAAGTTCAGATCTCTAGTCTTACACTCAACAAGACAAATAATTTCTAAGAAAAATATAACAAAATATATCTTCATCACTGAATTCTTGAAAAATAGTTAGAACTGTTTACATGTTTTCGATAAATATCTTGTTAGAATTTTCACCATTTCAAAATATTAATATAATATGGTACTTTGTAAAATGTTACTCCATTTGTTGATTCAGATAGCGTTGTTTATCATACGTCTTACTAAGTTGGCTAGCCAATCTGTTTTGGGCCTCAGCAGACTCTCGAGTCAGTTCCAATCGACGCTCATAAAGATCTTGGTATTGTTCAGTCTTACGCAGTATGCCCAAATTTTTGTGAGATTCATAGTGGAATTGAGGAGTTTTCAATTCGTACCTACAAAATAGTTGTATATTATACATTCTAATAAGACATTAAAACCTAAAGACAACGTTACAGGAAACAAGCTTGTTAACTCATTTAGCTTACGACAGTAAAGATCCTGTTGTCCTACTCATTATGCCGGTATTCCACGCTTCCAAAATTTGTGGAAGAACAAAAGTTTAAATGTAAAAAAACATCTTCAACCATCGAATGGTTGCAATAGTGGACCAAGTATATTCAAAAAACACAAATTAGATTGTTACGACAGTAATTTCAACTTATTTCCGTCCCTCATGAGAAAAGCGAGTGAATGTCATCCCCAAACTCACCACTTGGGTTGAGGTCCTCTCATCTTCTCAAGTTCTTCTTGTCGAATGGCTTCGTTCAAGATATCCTCTTCAAGTCGTAAACGTTCTAGACGGAGGCGGGCTAATTCAGCCATGTAAGGTGTGTTGGTATAGGCGCTGGCAATATCTAAGTCACAAAAAAGTTTAGTCAAGTTATTGTTTATTGGCGTCAATTAAAATAAAATGTTCATTAGTGGTGTAAGAAACCACATATACAAATAAAAGTTAGACTCATACCTGCAATAGGGTCAAATAGCACTGAATTAGGAGTATTGGTCAAGAATTCCTTTTTATCGTTGACCAGCTGACTCGTGGGTGTCCACTTGTACCTCAGTTCAGTTTTGTTCTCTTGAGTTTTCGGACGCCAGGGCTCTTCTGAGGGCAGTGGTATGCCAGTAGCAGGCGGGGAGAAGGTAGGGAGTGCCGGAGGGGCACCGGTTGAAGCAAATTGGGCATTGACCTAAAATATACAATTGGGCTTCGTTGATGTGAATTCTACTTTTGATAGTGTATGAATAATGAATCATATTGAATAACACACGACATTCTTTATTCTGCAGAGACGTAGCCAGACTTTTTCGAAAAGTACACACAAACAAAATTTAGGCGCCAAGTTTGAAGAATATTTTAATCAAATTTTTTTGCAGCAGTACAGTTAAAAAATAGATGAATCACAAATCTGTTAATTATTCGTTGTATAGCTGGAAATCTTTTTGATAATATAAACTTCGGCACACATGAACTACGCAGGAGCATAGCCTATACATCCGATGGGCCGAAATTTTTCAGAATGACTTAAAAAGGGCACAATACTTCATTAGGCAAAGTACACACGGGCGTATGTGCGTAGCAGCTATGAACCTGATTCTAATTTGTTCAATTTGGACGTCGAAACGTTGACGTCAAAATTCTGAAGCCGCTTCTGATAAATTTAGTCCTATAGTCTGTTTGTATATAACATGTGCATTAAAATTCAACTGATTAATTAGTAACTAAAACAGGAATAAACAAAAACCCTTTATTCAAAAACATTTAACTGGAAGAAACATAAATTAATGTAAGAAAACCTTATCCCGAAACAGCCAATATCTTAAAAATGTTTGGTCAATTTCTTTAACAAGCTGAATAAAATATTATAAAATAGAAAATTAAATTACAAGAACATTTCAATTATAAACAATGCAATAGTCAATTAACTCTGACATAAGGTTGGCTTGGCAGATCATCCCAAGGACTCCAGCACAATTCCAGAACACTACCGGTTTCACCCTTGTTAGGGATCATCAGGTGAACCCACAGATTTCAATTATACTACTACTACTTTGGGTGAACCTAAGTCCATACTACTTGAAAAGTAGTAGAGAAATAGGAGCTCCAAGAGATTCCAATTTTAGATTTGCAAGTTTTGGTATCGCACCAACAGAAAAATGAAAAATGATTTGAAATAATACGCTAAAAACAAATCATGTATGTAATAGTCAATTTACCCTGACAAAAGGTAGACAATTTCCTAGGTCCACCTGATGATCCCTAATAAAGGTGAAACCAGTAGTGTTGTGGAATTGGGATAGATTCCTTAGGATGATCTGCGAAGTCAACATTCTGTCAGGGTAAATTGACTATTGCATCATTTCAATTATAACATTCTTCTTCTTACTTTATAAGATTCTCCTAAAGTTATTGGGAAATATTTCTTGGCCAAATCGGATGATACTGCGGAGGTTGTGATACAAACAGAATCAGTATTGGTAGTGTCATATGTCGGATTTCGTTTGTCTATATCATAACAACGCAGCTGATTAATCTTTGAAGACAGATGGTATATATCCTGCAAACTTGATAGACGCGCTTCATCAAAACTCATAGAAGACTTGGATCGTTGAGAGGAATATATTGAAGTCTCTATATAAAATAACTCATTTTAGTTAAGAACATAATCAATTTTAAGAAATAAAATTATATAATGTTTTTCATGAATGATACTGCTAATTTTGCTTGTATTAAAGTAGGTACTCATGGTTTCTATGGATGCTTCCTATAACAAATGAGACAAATACATTGAGTAAATAATTATGATATGGAGGCATTATTTTAATTAGAATCAACATTGTCAAACTATTTATATGGATCGTTATATCTTATGTTCAGATTTAATCAAAAACTTATTAAACCAAAGGGAAAAATGGAGATCGACTTTATACTGTGTTCCACTAAATAACAATGTTGAAACTTCAACCTAACAACACTGAGATATTTTGAAATCCAATCACTAAAGAAAGTTAAGTGTGTTGTCTCAAACTATTGCTGAATGCTTATTTCTTTCAAATATTAATAATACAGAAGGACTATTATCTAAAGAATGGTGGAACATTAATATTTACTATATACTTTCATTATGAATATTTTGTAAATTAAAATCAGTGACATCAATTAAAAACTAATATTGTTTGATTTGATTAAGTAACAAGACTTACTTCTATCGACTTCAGAAATATTTTTATGAGGCAACTGGAGATTTGATCTGCTCAGCTTATTATCTGAAAATTCTACATGCTTTTTCCAAAGATCTTTTGTTGAAACCTCCAATGAAGCCATTTCTTTTTCACATAGAAATTAATTAATTCTCATTTTATTTGGAAAAAATTTCATTTCCTAAATAATATAAAACAGAAAATTAATCTTTTATACATAATAAAAACAAAAATTAAAAGTCAATAATTAAATTATTTAAAAAATAATGGTGTTTTGATAAAATAAATAAATAAAACAACTACATATTTGTTAAAGATTGATTACAACAGTTTTTATAATTGGATTGTAAGTTAAATATTACTTCCCATATGAAAAACATTTTTATAGAATTTAATACAATGCAAAAATAGTTACAACTTGGATAAAAGCACATACCAATATTTAATTTAATTTTAATAGTCAAACTTATGTTTAATATTTCCATTTAGTTAATTTAATTGCAATTTGATAAATACGCAACTAGAGAAGTTTTACTACCAATTGAGTTAGGGGTCAATGTCATTGACTAGTTAATTAAAATGTAGTGCCTCGTGTTCACCGAAGTGGCACTGAATGTCTGAGGGACCTACACACCACAGTTTTGGACCTGATGACGTCAAGGGTCCCTAGCTCGCTCCCATATTGATTTAAAAAGAAATCTGTCAACGAATCTTTTTTACAAGGTATCATCCACGGAAAGTATGAAATCCAAAAGTCGTAAAGACAATAAAAAAATGCCTTCCTCCGAAGTGGGCTAATGAACTCAACAAATTTTGGGAACCATAATTTACTTAGCCTCCAACATGCAGATTCCCAGCCTGCAAGCTAGACGTGGTGGTCT
>JAUYWI010103950.1:0-11333 GCA_034780595.1 Parotoplana pacifica | reverse complement strand
TGTGTTTTTTTCTTTGCAGAACAGTAACGTTTTCAGCAAAGTGCATTTAATGGATTCTGATGTTCCAAATTCTGGCGTTGTGACATCCGATCGGGGGACTGTGTACGAGTGTGAGATATGCAACAAACGGGTTTCATCTAAAGGTAACTTAACCAGACACAAACTACGAATTCATTCCAGAAAGAAACCACATCATTGTGAAGTCTGTCAGAAAGCTTTTGTAACATCTGATGAGTTAAAAAAACATTCAACCGTGCATTCTGGTCTAAAACAATTTCAGTGTGAAATCTGTTACACACATTTTTCTCAAAGTGGTCACTTATCCAGTCATAGACAACGAATTCACTCCAGAAACAAAACACATCATTGTGAAGTCTGTGAGAAAGCTTTTGTAACATCTGATGATTTAAAAAGACATTCAACCATGCATTCGGGTCTAAAACTATTTCAGTGTGAAATCTGTAATACAAATTTTTCTGATCGTTCTAACTTATCCGCTCATAAACAACGAATTCACTCCAGAAACAAACCACATCATTGTGAAGTCTGTGAGAAAGCTTTTGTAACATCTGATGATTTAAAAAGACATTCAACCGTGCATTCTGGTCTAAAACTATTTCAGTGTGAAATCTGTAATACAAGTTTTTCTGATCGTTCTAACTTACGCAAACATCAACGACGTATTCACTCCAAAAACAAACCACATCATTGTGAAGTGTGTCAGAAAGCTTTTGTAACATCAGATGAATTAAAAAAACATTCAACCGTGCATTCTGGTCTAAAACAATTCCAGTGTGAAATCTGTAATACAAGTTTTTCTCGAAGTTCTAACTTATCCAGTCATAAACAACGAATTCACTCCAGAAACAAACCACATCATTGTGAAGTCTGTCAGAAAGCTTTTGTAACATCTGGTGATTTAAAACGACATTCAACCGTGCATTCTGGTCTAAAACAATTTCAGTGTGAAATCTGTAACACAAGTTTTTCTCATCGTTCTAGCTTACGCACACATCAACGACGTATTCACTCCAGAAACAAACCACATCATTGTGAAGTCTGTCAGAGAGCTTTTGTAACATCAGCTGAATTATACCTACATTCCACCGTGCATTCGGGTCTAAGACAAATTTAGTGTGAAATCTGTGACACAAGTTTTTCTCAAAGTTCTCACTTATCCAGACATAAACAACGAATTCACTCCAGAAACAAATCATATCATTGTGAAGTCTATCAGAAAGATTTTGTTAGACCCTTTGACTTGAGGCGACACTCATCCGTACATTGGATTCTAAAGCAATTTCACTGTGAAATTTGTAATAAATATTTTTCGCCGCGTTCTGACTTAACCACTTATAAACGACGAATTCACTAAACGTATCCGGTGTTCAATTATGGATTATATAAAAAATACTTAGCTGTGGATCCATATTTTGGTAGGGTTACACGTATCCTAGAGAATGTTTGAGAAGTTAAATATTTGATTAAATCTCTCTTCGTCAGAGCAAGAAAATGTTTTCACCTCCCTGGATTATCACACTTCCCATGCATGGATTGTCTTGAGATTTGGGATACAGGTGCCCTGGAATGTTTTAGGTTTCATAAACAATATTGATAAGGAGGTACAAAAAGATAGTTTGTCGGATTGATTTCAATATTTGGTGTGTATGTCCATCACTCACTTATTATTTTAAATCCATAAATAGTTTTGGAGATATATTTAGTATCGATTGTATTGGGCAAAATTTGTTAAATGGCACTAAAATACCAACAAAAGTTCATTTGTTGCTCAAATTTGAGATTTAGAATTTGGATGGTAATAGAAATGATGTATTAAAACCTTGAATGTACCACTTTTATTGTGCTGGTCTATGGGGCTCAACACATTGGGACAGGCCCCTAAAATTGGCGATTTTAAAATTAAATTTATTCACATTAGATTACCTTACTAAGAGTTTCAAGGTCATTTATAGCACTTTTGAATTGATGAAAATTTGATTTTAAATGGGCTGGTCCCCAAATCAACGGATTTCAATGACTGATTTTGTTCTACTTGCTACACTTATAATAAACCTGATTAAGAATAGATGTGGCAATTCCATATGAAGGCATTCCAATAAATTTTAGCAAAATAAAAAGTTCTGGGACGCACTATATATAAAACAAAAAGTAAAATAGCAATTCAGATATATTTCGCTTATTTAGGCTTCATTAGTGAATATAAACAAATTTATACAAAAAGATTTGCCATTAACGCAGAACAATAAAGATAAAAAATATAAAATTTAAGGGATAACAAGAAAGGTTAATAGATAAATGAGTGTTCGTTGAAACATAGAGATACCCAAACAAGAAAAACAATCAATGTCCTTCAAAGGGGGGTAGAGAGATCGAAATCAATGTGTTAGTAAATGTTAGAATGGCAAAGACTGTCTTTAAGAGAAGGATGTTTGGTATAAGATGGAAAGATATTGGATTTGAGCTTGTGAATGGTATACAGATTAGTCAAAGAACAAGGAAGAATAAAAGGAAGACTTGATGGAGAACAGAGAGGATTATTAAGACCAGGATGAATTCAAATTTTAAGGGGAGAAATCCAGTTAGGTTGAAATTTTGAAATAAGAAAAGGTGAATCAAAAGGCTTATTGTAAAAAGATTGAACACCACAAATTAAAAACTTATTCAAGGAATGTTGAGGCAAAGAAAAATGAGCAGCTATAGGAAGATGAGGTAATTTGGATAACAAATTAAAGAAAACTCTACATATAGCGGACCACAGATAGAACAAGAGATAAGATAAACAAAGTTAGATGATGAACAAGAAATATAAGATTGGATGCAGAAGATATCAGAATCAGATTTAATAACAAACGAACAAGGTAAAAAGTACTTACAACAAATTCAGGAACGAAATTTACAATTAAAGCAACCAACAGACCTAGAATTTGACAGGTAAAGCCAATGTATTGGAGAATTGGGTATTTGTTTGTTCGAAGAGTTCTTTTGGAATTACTTCTATTAATTAGAATAGATGATTAGAAATTAACAGCATGGTCAAAATAGATTTTAGAAGAACTACGTTTCGCTAGCCTAAGAAATTGAGAGAAAACAACAGAAGAAAAAGTATGTGCTGGATGATAGGAATTTTGATGTAATAAAAGTCCAGAATAGGTCAGTTTAAAATAAGGTTTGGTATCAAAATAACCAGTATTTAAAAAATCAGGGCATTTAAAATCCGTATTATCTGTGAAGGAATATTATTCCATTGAATATTTCTATGAACAAAACAATATCACCTGCCATTATAAATCAAAGACAATGGAACCCAGGGGACACCCCCCCCCCCCACCTCTACCCACTTTTCATTTTGTGTCCTGCTATATCTGCTATTTTATAAGGCCATACTTTGAGACCCAACAGTGGTGGCCATGTCTCTAAAAGTATTTATTCAAAATATTGGAGACAGCAAAAATATATAAACTTTTATAAAAAAATGTTTCAAAATTTATGATAATATTATTATAAATGGAATTAAACTAAATATACATTTTTATTAACTTTAACACACTCTTATTAAAAAATGTATATAAAAATGATTCATTAAAACATTAATGGGTTGATATTTAAAAAGTGCTGCAAGGTCTATCTCTGAGAAGACAATGATAGCCCTTTCCAGCAGCTGATAGAGCTCTGTATAAAAGATAATTCTGATAACACCATAGAAGTGAATTTATTCTCAACAAAAGAAGTGTTAAAATATGGCTCAAGATCAAATCAAAAATGCAATCATGTGTATCTTGATTTTTTACCCAAGCTGAAGCATGATCACCCAAGTTTGGTGATTTGAAAGTATTATTTAGTTTATCAGAAAATCAAAATCCATAAACAATCCAGTTAAAATGCAAACTAATGACTAGAAATATGGTGGGGGACTTAGAACCCCAGCAGTGAGTTTTAACCAGTTTTATGTGTACACAACCGTCACTCTTCCCATCATCTAGTTATTATTCAAAATGTAAAAGGCTAAATATGCACAACTTTTGAGATGATAGAATCAATTTCATTTTTGCCAAAATATATTCGTTATATAAGAAATGTTATGGAAACGGTTGAATGAAGAACTAATTGACAAATAATACCAACTCTTTGCCATGGGACTGTATAGTGATCTAAGAATTTCGGGGAAATTTAGATTTCTCTATAATAAATAAACACTATAAAAGTGATTCTTGTTTTTTCATTTTTTTTTTTCATTTTGAAATACGGCTGACCCTGTATTAAGCCTGCATCCAATACGCATGTTTAGTTCCCGGAAGAGGTATCGAAATAGAGCAAGAATGTTCAACAATGAAAATTTATTTAAAACAAAAACATTTAGCATAGAGATGATCATATTTTGCCGCCTCTATGTATCCAAGCTAGAGTCTAGTGAAATTGGCCTTCATTAAACATGCTATATAAACCTCTCTTTGCAGTCTTATATCTATAGGATTTTACCCCCCACAGAGAAAAGAGGTAGCCAAGATAATAATCCTTATTTATCTACAAATATTTGAATTTATGAGTATCTCATTTCTATTCATTAGGTTCGCTCTGTATACGAGTAATAGATATTGAATGTTTAGATACAGAGATAGGTCCATTCCATAAATCTTCGTTTATTATAGAGATTTAAGTCTTTGTATCCAAGTGTTTGAGATGTTTGCGGGCCCAATTGTGACGGACTAACTTGCGTGGCCTATACCGAACGACCGTATATGTCTATACACGTGTTTAGTAATACTCAAATTCCTGAATTTTGGTATAGACAGAGATAAGCAAGAGCAATAATATATTTTTTAAATCATCTACCCTGACTGACAGCTAGTGGAATTTGTGTGAATAACCCAGCAGCGAAGTTTAGTACTGTAGCTGCTGCTAAAATGATATTGGCAATAGATCCAGGAAGAGATATTAATAGACTTGGATTATGCCCGTGGACAATATGGGAAATCACCGCCCTTTGAAGTTTTAGGGAACCAAAGCCATGGCCCCAATCCGTTTCGAGAAATAACACCAGGAGACGTTTATTAGGCATATTTCTAAACGATTGAAATTTTGGCAAGAGGCACTCGAAAGCTCCGACAAAATGATGGCAAATTTTTTGAGCTTTTCGTTGGAAACATCGACACTTCTAACATTGCAGACTGGTCTCTGACGATTGATGAGCAGCTATTGCCATCTCAACATCGATGTGAAACAAACGAGACAAGTTGGGGATTGAGTTTTGGAGCCCCCTAGAGATAGACTCAAAGCATGTCAGCTTGGCGGTGTACAAGAACGAGAAAATAGGAAAAAGGACCATTGGCAAAGGATGTTTATAAATTGACAGAAACCTTGACTGGAAGAGGCTAACAACGTTACTACCGATAACTTTATTTCCAGCTCAAAAATGTCTATCGGAAAGCAAGTTATCACTAGATGGTAACAGTAAGAACGGATTCTAAAGGCCTCTATGCTGATAACGGAGGGAAATATACATAAATTGTGCAATGGTAAGTTTTATTTTAATGATGATATCAAATAGAAACCAAAAGAATTTTGTTTTATAACAAAATTAAAAAGTTGGAGTTGATGTAGTGGACCCAATATTGAGGCTATACCTACTGCACATACACAAAGCCTCGCAGATGGCTTGTTGCATGGCTACAACTGCTCAAACAAACAATATGGCTACCGTTTAATCGGTCAAAGCGATGTGATTGGTTCATTTCATTAATTTTAAAAACATAGTTTTTTACATGCAAATAATCAAGTTACCACTTTTTGCAGTAGAAAATAGTCATCAAAAGTTGGTAGTCAAATTGCTTTTGAGTTCAAAGCTGGTAATGTGTGCCACATAATTTCTTCTTTTGATCAATAAAGAAGTTTATATGTTATATAATATAAATGAACCAATCACATCAATTCTTGATGCCGCCATAGTGATATAGCATGTTAATAACATTGTAGTCATAGCTACCAAAATTGTTACACCCCTTTCTTTAGACGTGGTTATTTAGGTAAAAGTCTAATAATTTAAAGCAAGCAACATTTCAGTTGTTTAAAAACCTTAATAGAAATAAAATGGTTAAATAAAATCACATCCATAAAGAAACAGATGCAGATTTTATTGAACCATCCTATTCATGTTTAGATTAAATAAACTTTCCACATTTATTTGCCCTCGTGGTGGTTTACACCATAAAAGTCATAATTAATATCATTAGTTTGTATTTTATGCAGAGCACACATTTGCAATAAAATATCCTCAAGTCAAGCGTTTTTTTATCTGTCTGGCTTCCAGGAAAAATGAAATAAAAATTAAAACTTAAATGAATGTTGACAGCTAGATTTCACCAGTCTAAAATGTGAAGGTCTATTTCATGAAAAGTGACACGTTATAGCAGAATCGCTCCCCGGCAGTCTTGGGGGTAATCTAGCATTTTACTTGGCTTGGCCGAAAGTAAATTAATTAGCCGTAGTGGTAGTGTGGTGGTAAACTGACCAAAATATAATAACGCAAAAATATTGTCTATTAACAATTTGATTTAAATCATTTACTTTTTTATAAATAACCTTGATCGCGTGACCAAACCTAACTTTCAAACAGGATAAAGACAGAAGCCAGAGTGATTGTCTAGGTTGCTGAAACTTGGTAGTAGTTGAAGCTCACACCACGTAATAAAAGTGACAGGCATACATAATAAATCCCATAAGTCGGAACGTAGATTGGTTTGTTAAAAAAAGTGACCTTGGAGAAATGAAAGAAAATGGTTCGAACACAAACCGGGTGACATGGCGATATTTTGTTTTTAAAAAATCGCTTTACTTCAAGTTTATCCAATTGGCTTCAAATCAGGGTAATGACCGCTGTTGATGTAAGTAAAAAATCAGCATTATGCTAAGTTTACGGGGAAAATTATATGATTAAATTCAATACTACTCACAAGTAATATGCATATAAAATACATCACTTTACAAAAAAAGATTAAATATTTTAAAGAAAGCCTATTTCCAGTGTGAACGTAGGATGGGGACACATTTTTTACTTACCTGAATTGGAGGCCAATTGGATAAACATGAAAAATACATTTTCATCAGGACGGACCATTTAATGTCTTGTGTAGCCAGCCTAAAAGCCCCCGCCCCGATGTGCAACGGCAGACACCCAGTTTTGATGATGTGGAGTCGAAGAGTACTCAATACAGTCAAACAAAAACCCTGGGAGCTGTTCGGTTAGGCTCGAGGGTCCGTCCTGCCGCTCTATTTGTTAATTATGCTGTCATGCATTGCTGAAAACACTAGCTACATAGATATAAATGTAAATGCATCAAATATAAACATTATTGCAGCAATAGATACGAGCACCTAAATACATTTTGATAACTAATCTGTATTACAAACAAAAAACTATCCGAACACGACAATTAATCTCCTTATATACAAAGCAGCCATAAATTCTCCCCTCTACTCCTCTGCTAGTAGTATGAATCCCGGGATCAAGCAAAAACTAAATTAGTTCTATAAACGTATTATTAGAAATCAAAGACTGCTCCTGCGACGTATTAAATTTAGCAGCAGCAGCTACAGCATAATATTTGATAACTCAAAAATAAATACAGTTTGTTATTTAAAAAGTAGGTACAGATTTCAGAAGTGAACAAAGGGGTAAATGATCTAAGTAAAATAAAAGCCTATACAGCTCATTCTCAGCTAGGCAAAATAGGCAAGCACCTGATTTATAACATTTTAATAAATAGATATCAAGCTTTAACAAAATAAAATTCACGTCTAAGGTAGCACGTCATATGAGGATACTACCGATTGGGGTGTAAATAGCATGCAATGATATGGAACAATGTCAAGTATTTACGTAACATTTTAGCTAACTTGATCATCAAAATAAGCTTCGTAATACTTTGAGATTGACGATCGATTTCATTTTCATGGACTTATCATAACCATAGAGATAAAACTGTAGATTTACAAACATGTTCACTGAGAAGATTATCGAATTTTTAAATAATAATTTCAAGACATCATTAAAGTTTTTCCAAAGATTTCCTCAATTCCTCTTCTTTTTAATACCTGACAGGCCAAACATTTGTACGTACCCACCTAACCTAACCTCTCGCGGCAGAAGCGCAAACCACCATTGCATCTTGAAAAATGTCAATGGTCCCACCACCATAGAAATTGGTGATGTAGACCCCTTTCAACTATGGCAATGATACAAATACACGAGTAGTTAATTTGTTAATTTTGAAGTGCCTGATCCCACCCCCCATCAAACTGATCGATTTCTAAGAGAATTATAACATTTCTCTTCAGTTTGTGGTATGAAATATATAATTATGTGCGTATATGTATATCTATCCACCTAAATACTGGCTGGAGTGGATTATACAGTATGTAGTTATAGCAGATAACAAAATTCTAGAAATCCACGTAAAAAAACAACATGGATGATTAAATCCATAAGTACAATACAATATAAAAGTACATGACGCAGCACAGCAAGGCACTAGAAAAAATTATCGAAATATCTGCAACTTCTATAGCTGTAGGTATTAAATAAATTACTACTGCTAAACCTATACATACATATTATTTTAAGAGCAAAAAAAAGAGGTATACTTTGATAAAAAAATATACTACTTATTCATATTACTCGAAAGTGATTGCCCAGAACAACTGTTTCGGCCTTGTTGGGCCTCATCAGCCAGGCATAATCACAGCCTGAGCAATATAAAATGTTCGTATATTTCATATCAAAGCATAAAAGAGAGGATAAATGGCAGTTGTTGCATAAGAAGAGTGAAAGTAGAGGGCACTTTATTTTAATAGATTTTGAGATAAAAACAAACAAACAAGTCCTATTTTACCTAGTCTATGATCCCTTTATACAATGATAACATCTCCGATAACATCTACGTAATATGATAATTTGGTTCTCAGTGCACAGAATAAAAAGGAATACGCACAACAATACTCAATTTGAAAGGCGCGGCGCCAGTATGATTACAAATTCAATATCATAACACAAATAATTGACAAAGTAACCCCAATGATAGCATCTGCAGCTGAATGCCATCAAAATGACAAACATTTACAATAATTTGTTGAGATAAACATATTTAACCCGCTTCTGTCTAGACGTTAGTGTGTTTTCTTCAGCAACTCTGGAATCATTGAAATGGTTACAACTCTTTATGACGGGAGGACACATGAAAGAGCTTTCTTGAATATTAATCGCCAAATCGACACGGGGGTAAACCGCGGATTGACGAAACAGCGTAACTGCTGCATTCTGTCTGGGTTCTTTAGCATTTTTTGTGAGCATCGTTTTGACGTCAACACTTTTTCTATACAAAAAAAATCCCATCGTTTAATTTGCCTTTCATTCATAACCCTCCATCCTCCAACAGGTTCTTTTTCAATTCAAGCTGTGTCACTGCTAATATGTACAGGGACGGCCTCGGCACACTTTTTTGGCAATGAAGGCACTCTTCTAAACAGAGGCGCAAGAGTACTTTTAAGATTGGGAGAGCAGAGAAAACAGATCATAGACATTCAGAAACAAAACGGAAATATTAGCAGTTCTTGCGGCAGAAAATTGAGAAAACTAAGATGTCAAATAAAGCCGTCTGAGCGCATATTAAAGTAAGAATATTCAGTGAAGTACCATCTACTTACTTGTAAGTGATCCACAGAAATCGGCATAGCATTTTTTGTAGTTTCACATAACAATCTCATCACCAACACGGCAAATAATTGTAAATTTGTTGCAAAAGTGACCTTTTAAAACTAAGATACATGTGATCAATCAATCTATCTATAATGTGTGTGTGTTTTCTGCCGAATCAGTTATTAAGCAGGTTCAATTCTATGGCATCCACTTTCTCCATCCTTCTCGGTTTGCTGCCCGGTCCTTCAATTCTCTATTTGGTTTGAATTCTTCTAACACCCCAAATATATTTCGGCTTATAGCCTTCGTCAGTGTTTACAGAATACTCAGCAAACAACGCCATTAACATGGAATAGATTTAAAAATTTGAATTTAACAGAAAAATTAATAGATAGACATAGTTAGTTGAAAATAATAGTTCAAAAATTAAACAATGTCTAAAAAGTAAAAACATAAGACGAAAAATCGGAAGTGTTAGTATGGCAAAGAGAAGGATGTTTGTTATAAGAAGGACAGATATAGCGTTTCCAAACAACTGGATTTGAGTTTGTGGTGCATGGTAGAAAGATTAGAAGAAAAATAAAGCATAATTAGAGAAAGACTCGATGCAGAACAGAGAGGATTATTAAGACCAGGGTGAATATCAGTTTTAAGGCGAGAAATCCAGTTCAGTTTAGATTTAGAAATGAGAGAAGAAGAAGCAAAAGATTTATTGTGAAAAAGATTGAGGACCACAAATCAAAAAGTTGTTGAGGTAAAGAAAAAAACGAGCAGGTATGGGAAGATGAGGTAATGTGGACTGTGGAAAATAAATTAAGTTTAGAAATTAAAGTTTATATAGAGAAAAAGCGGAGAAAAATGCGGACCACAGATGAAATAAGGTAAACAAAGTTAAATGAAGAAAAAGAAATGTAAGATTGAAGACAAATGACATTAGAAACAGAATTAAAAACAAAAGAACAGAGAAATATGAACTTACACCAAATAAATAAATTGCAATTAAAACTACCAAAAAAGACCAGGAATTAGAAGGATAGAAACCAATATATTTGAGGAATGAGTATTTAATTGTTCGAAGAGCTCTTTTACAAGCTATTTTTGTTCTTGATATATAACAATTTAAAATTTATGTTCTATACGTGGCCATAATTATGCAAACAATGTTAGGCTGTCCTGACAATTATTATTAAGAGGTTATCTAACGCTTCTAACTTTAATGTATCTGCATTAAGTATAGCTCATTTGTTCTTTGCTCTAAAAAGTTTTTTGATTTTTAAAGGATGCATTGGAAGAGAAGATCTTGGAATTGGAAAATGAAAAAGAAAGCTGTAAGTGCCTGCCTATGTTTTTCTTCTAATTAAATTGAAGGCCATGTGTTTGTTTTTGCAGTTCATATCACAGGACCTTTTATTTAGAATTCTACTTGGCTAGTCACATTTACAACAACATTGTTAATAATTCGTTTAATAAAAAAACAGGCCTCCAATACTTTTCTTCTGAATATCATCTACCTTTTCTCTTCTTATGCAAAATTAGCAAATTTTCTTTACTTTTATGCTTTGATATGAAATATACTAACATTTTATATTGCTCATGCTGTGATTATGCCTGGCTGATTAGGACC
>JAUYWI010103939.1:0-11335 GCA_034780595.1 Parotoplana pacifica | reverse complement strand
GCAATGGGCAAATGTCGTGTCTAGGATCACCAGGGCTCGACAACCGAACTGATGGATACACGACGACGACGATGTCTCCATGTAGAAGTTTCTGTGTAACCTATACAGATGTATAACAGCGTCGATAGCACTACACTTGTGATCATTTCTTTGACATTGCCCACAACTCACATCCATAATATCAGGTATGAAGCAATAAAGAACTCAAAATTTAAATTGCTAAAGTAGAAATTTTAATTATATTTTAAGTTCTATTATGAAGATTTTCTAAAATTAATGATAAAGCAACACATTTTTCAAAATCTTTTTTAATCAATTAATTACAAATTTTTATTATACAAATGCATTGTAGAGAAATTATATAAACAAAAAATGTCAGCAGATCTGTAATGGTTTGAAATTCCTATGATTTTCGAATAACCCAAATTGATTCAAACCTAGAAGTAACACCCATATATTTTCACCTAATTTTACATCATCAGTCACACTATAGTGGTTCTACATATACAGTGGTTTTTTCCCCAAATAGATAGAGTCAATAAAAAATCCGACATGTACTAAATATCTCATTTTGATTTGTCTTGGACTTTTTTAGATATTCGCAAATTTGTATTTTGTATTCTTCAACTAAACTAGTAGATCAAATTGACCCCCTCTTGTGACTTCTAGCGTTAAGAAATATATAAAATAAAATTTAAAAGTTTACAAAATGTTTGGTCTAAAGAAAGTGGGATAAATCAGTTTCAAATACATATGCTTAAAACCTACTGAAATGTTTGTAAAGATTTATTTTAAAAATTACTTCTATGCTGCCTACAGTTCGCTAATACAAAGTAGAAAATATAAAAAATACCTACGTAGGTTTGCTAACAATACTTTGAAATATATATAAATAGATATTTAAATAGATATCAATGGATAGCACGTCGGCATAATATAAAAAAATTATTTTTACAACATAATTTTTATAATCACAAAATAGTGCCAAATATTTTATTTTTAATATTTCTGTTAGAGAAAATCAGTTCACACATTCCGAGTTCTATGAAAAAAAACAGATTTTGTTTAAGAGAAAAGCTAAATATAAATATAGCGTTAATTATGCCTTAGTTTTCAACAAGTAAATTAAAAAGAAAAACAGTAAATTAGACACTACACAAGAAAATAGTTTTAATCATTTTCATTTGTCATGTGAGGTTTGAATGGTCAAATATATCTTATTTCGATAAAAAGTTTTAAGTACATGTATATAGGAACATGTTATTTTGCAAAGCTTTAAAAGGCTCAGTATCTGGATTTAACGATGGAATCAATAATCATACGTCCTTAAAGAATTTCTTAAAGTGTGGCAGTAGGTAAAAAATAGTTACAAAACTAGAATATCTACAGTTTTATAATGATCCTTAAAATAAGCCATAAAACAGTCATGAAACACTCAGATACCTATACAAATACGTTTCTGAGATACCAACAGTTTATTGTATGTAGGTACAGATAAAGTTCAATTAAAGCAATTGTTTTATCTTTCTTAGGAGAATCTTGAAAATCTAACCAAGTAAATAAATGGCTAAATTTAAATAATTCTTTAACAATACAATATTTTTCAATTTAATAAAAGAAATATATGATACTATGTACATTAATATTATAAACAATACCAATTGTCTAATAATACTTAAAAAAATATGGACGGAAAAATAAATAAAATAAATTCTCTACATAGCATCAAAATTAAACTGATTGTTAGATAATATCAGGTAAAAATGTGATTACTTAAATCGAAAATATTTGTTTTTTTAAAAGAATTGTCTGTTGAGCTTTAGATGTTGGGAAACCATTTGAGATATGAGAAAAACAATGCTGCAGTAAAACATGATTTCAATTACTGAATTTATTCAATTATGCCTCAATAAATACATGATGTATTTATGAGCAACAGATATGCCATATTGCCTCATTGTTAATATGGGATAAAATAACATAAAATAAAGGGGTTGTAGTAAAATTATAATTAAAAATAGATTTGAAAATCTAATTTTATGTCATAGTATTTCCAAAAATTGATAAATGATATCAACAAGTATCGGTAGGGAAAATCGCCCTAAAGATAGTTTGCAATATAAATATATCACCAATACCTATGAAAAAATGTTAAGATTTTCCCCTGTAATTAATCGATAGCATGTTTTATAGTAAATATTTATTGGATTTATCTTTTGGGTATTATTTTTTACCTTCAGTCAGCAAATATGTGTTTCAACTTTGATGCTATATATAACAACTTTATTTTAAAAATCGAATTATGCAAAATCCTTTAATAAGAATTAGTTAATTGCAGTGGGTGTTAAGTAAAATTTTAGCGATGGGTTCTAGCTCTAACAAGACAGATTGTTTTTAAGAGTTAACAACATCAACTTTTGCTAACTGATCTCATATGCTACAACTCAACACTGAAATTTTCCTTAACGCCAACTGTATAAAGTAATCCACTGTCCTCTGAATCAATATTTAATGTACACTTATTTAACTGTACACATCCGCTGATATGAGTTATAAATCGACTGGATTCAGTTTCCATACCTTATTGTAGTACCTAAGTAGGTACTTGAAAACAATTTAGGATTTACAGTCAACAGTATATAAAATTGAAAGATATAAAGTCCTATAATTGTATTTCTAATAATACATTGACTTATCAGTATGAAAACCTCTCGTAATAAAGTTGTGCATCGGGATGGAACAAAATAGTAAACTTAGTTGAATCAAATGACCTATTATTTGTCTAGTTAAAATAGATTTTAAAAATTAATGAAGATGTTTATAAAATAAAACATTCTTACTACGAGTAGTTTTGATAGTTTGATTTGTTAGGACTCTAACGAGAGTTATCTCACCACGACAAGTAATTACTATCTGGCATTGAATACACTAATAGTAACAGAAATCCATAATATCAAAATGAAATGATATGTCATTGTAGAGATTCTTTGTGATGAATTATCCCTTCCATTTTTGAAAGAATCTCCATCTAAAAAATAAACAATAACATTTTAATATTCACTTATTTCCTTAAATATGTTCAAACTCTCAAAAACCATTACCCAGGTGGTCGCATTAGTAATCCGTATTATTTTTATCAAAGAACAATAGGTACCTATATCCTATATCCTATATTCCAACTATCCAATTCCAGATGGATAAACTTACTATAGGTAGGTACATAAAATGATTTTAAACTCATAATCGAAAAAATCATTAAAACTGAAGCTTTATTTCATGGGTTAAGTATCCACAAATGTAATATATGAGTTGATAGAAAACAATTAGCATTCATAAATGTTTACAAAAATGCTTAAATTAAGAAATTTTGGCTGACTTTCATTTTTTCAGACGGCCGTCACGTGTATTTAATGATAATAACAACAAAACAATAATAAGCGTTTTATTGATGAATAATGGGAATAAAAAAATACAGAAAGAGTAATAGTAAAGTACAATTTAGAATTGAATACAGATAGAGTAGGTAAATAGTTAAATTAATTATAATTTAGATATGAGAAGTTAGAAAAGTGTTGTGGAAACGAGTCATGAATAGAATAAAAAGCTTTTAAGGGTCAAACCTCAAATATTGTTGCACCTAAATTCCATAAAAGAAGTTGACATCATAAAAAATATCTACAATAGTTTGTGATCAATTTCAAAATAAGATGATCTATGGATGACTAATATCCGTCATACTTTACTTTAAAAACTGGAAGTATTTATAAAAATTATCGTATTTCTCAATTCTAGTTATAGATTTAAAATAAATAGAAATACTTTTCTGTTTATAATTAAATAGTAATTCTAATTTACCTAGAATAAAAAAATACAATTATAATCGTATTCAAAGCTAGAACTGTTTTATTCTGTGATAATATCTATGAAATAATAAAATATAATCTAAGTATGTAGTAAATTAAAGGATACATCTATCAACTAGCAGTTCGTTCAATTTAAATGAATACCGTAATTAAAGGAAACAGACAAATTAATGTCATCTTCTTAATTATATATTTAGTTTGAAAGAAAGTTATTAAAAAATAAATTTCAAAAATAAAATTTCTCAGTTAGAATTCATAAATTAAATTATTGTAGGTGAATTAAAAATAACATATTTTTAATATAATTAGAAGAAATTTTAAATAAATATTAATAACCAATGACAAAGAACTTAATGAATCAACTACCACCTACTAGGGATAGAATTTAAAAAATACATGTATTTTCATCTAGAATAACTTTAAATCGGGAGATGCATAATTTTAATCCAGTTTGAATTAACCTTAGCAGCATCTGAATATTAAAATACAGTGAAAAGGAAGAAATGTTCTCAAACATACAAATTAACCATAATGTTAAAATCATAAGGTAGAGATCTACTCACAATTTCATTCTTTTAAAAATCAATTAATTTAGAATTGAATAGTGCCAAAAGAGAATCAGGCATTACCAAATGTACAAAGATTTCTTAAATCAATCAATCAAACAATAAAAGATCAGTCAAGTGATAATACTAACATCATAAAAATGGAAAAATCTAAATATAAGAGGTGTGTAAATTGGCTCTAACAAATAACAACAACTTTTCAATAGGTTATCAAAATTATGAAATAATGTGTATTCAAGCTAGCTTAATCAGTCAGCTTGGTGACTGGAAGATTATTATTTTAGGTGGTTAACCGTCCCTGTGATAGTTATTTTCTAGAAAAAAATATGTGCCTAAAAATCATTAAAACAGTAAAGTGGTTTTCTCGAAAATGGACATTTCTAAACAGAATCATATACGTACTCGTAATAGTACTTAAGAGGATGTAATGTGTACTTATAGTCTTTTCAAAATAAAAGAAATTCTAAAAGTGACCAACCTTCTGTATTTGATGGAATTGTAAAAATTATTTGAGCCGATGGGCTATCTCCAGAATCCGTTATCGCTTGAACTATAAATATGTATAATTTTCCTCGAATCAGAGAATCAACTTGGTAAATTCTTTGAGACTAAAATAAGTATTAATTAATAAAAATGTGCTTCATAGAATCAAAGTAATTTTTGTAAAAGTTTTTATATGCAGTAGAGTGTAAAGGATTAATTTACATACATAAAAAGAATAGGTATACAGCTTTCTAATGCAGATTAAAAATAGATAATTACATCATTTGCTTATAATACACTGTAAACTTAACCAAAAATATGTGAATATATATTTCAAATGTTTTATAGAACTTTTAATTACATTATTTTAATACAAGTTTACTTTTTTTCTACAATGTGACAAAAGTATGTACATGTATGTATGTAGGTACAATTTTATTGGAATAATATGTAATTAAAAGTTTGCTTACTCCTTTCAAAACCTTAGATTCAGCTCTGGATACGTCCAATGGAGGTGTCAGACCCATTTTATAAACTTCCTCGGATACTGGTTCGTCTATTCGTGGTGCCCAAGTTAACCGATATCCTCTAACGCTTGAGATGCTATTTTTTGGAGGGTCCCAACGAAATAAAGCTGAGGTGAGATTAGAGGGGTGAAAAAAATCACGTGATGAGCGATACAAAATGGCCGATGCATTGGATTGTTGAGAATTGAAAACCGTGTAGCGCAAGTTCGATGGGCTTTCAGAAACTCGTATTTCTGTTTTTATAGAAAACATGTAGGTACACCAAATGAAAACATTTTAGTTGCAAATATTTGTTAAAAATAAATGATTTAACAAAACATGACATTTACTTACCACTATTACATAAAACTTTTTGATGGGGACTGGAGTCAATATTACTACTGCAAGCCGGAGTACAGAAGCAGGAGCTCCATTGGTGTTGAATGGATGTATCCAAAGGTGTTAAAGCACTTACATTCACTTTATAGAAACAATTGTATTGCAACTTGCTTAGATAGAAAAGATTACTCCCCTAAAATTTTAAAAGCCGTTATATATGTACTAAGAGTAATAAAAAAAACAGGTGTACTTTGATAAAAATATACTACTTATTTATATTACTCGCTAACGATAGCCCAGGCCTTGTTGGGCCTCATCAGCCAGGCATAATCACAGCCTGAGCAACATAAAATGTTCGTATATTTCATATCGAAGCATAAAAGAGAGGAAAAATTGCTATAGTAGCATAAGAAGAGAGAAAATAGAAGATATTCAGAAAAAAATATTGGAAAGCCTGTTTCTCACGCTATCAAAGCAGGCCTGGCCAATTATAATTAAGAGTATATAATAAAAGCTGTTATATACATATGTACTCGCAAAAGGGAATTTTTATTCTCAAAAAAAAAGAAAATTAGTTATAGAAAGTACGAAATAATATTAAATAAATATTTCACATAAACATTTCAGGGACATATACTACAGGGTGTCCATAAAGGATTATCAACTGTATACATAATGTTGGCTGCTTTAAAAAAATTTAAAGAAAGATTTTCATATCTCTGTATTTATTGAACCAATGTCTTCGAAATTTCGACCATTGTTTTGAATTTATAAGTGAAACATATTTTTCAATTTTCAAGGTCATAGGTCATGTGACCTTTTGTTGGACCAGCTCAAAGGCCCAAAAACATCAATTTTGAATGGATTAGAACTGAACAATAATAAGAATTTTTAATTTTCAATGATTCAAATATTAGTTAGCTCCTTTCAATTAACTTACAACACTATACTTTTGGTCTTTTCGAATTTGACCTATATAGTAACAATTATGATTTTCATATTTAGACTTATAACTCAGCATTTATGATAGATATGAATATCATTTTTTTAAATTAGGTATATCATTGACGTTATTATTTTTTTTAAAGGATTTTAAATATTGAATTTTGTTGCTGAGAAATTTAATATTATTGATTTTTCAATGGTGTATGTACTTTAATTATTGAAAGATCAAATAATATTAAATATATCAGTAACAATAATAGATATTTACAGATTTCTTTTTTTGTTTGAAATACATTAACGTTAATAACGTAAACTCTAAAAATGGTATTAATATCTATAATAAATGCTGAGTTATAATCTTAAACGTAAAAAATGAATAACTGTCGACTTAACTATATGTAGGAGTTAAATAATATTGGAATCGTTGAATATCAAAAGTTTTTTTTTTAGTTCTAGTCCCTTAAAATTGATGTTTTGGGCCCTTGCAGCTGGTCCAAACCAAAGGTCATATGATCTTAAATTTTTTTAAATATGTTCTCTTATAAGTTTAGATCAATGTTCCAAATTTCAAAGCAACTAGTTTTAGATATATACAAAATTAGCCTTTAAAAAACAGCCTAAAATGAGTGGCACACAAAACCTTGAGATGACAATCCCTTGTTATAGTGTGTCAAGATAGCTGTGCAAAAGCATTATCATTTTTATTATTAAAATTATTTTTTTGTCTAGTTTAATTTGAGGTATTTTTTAAAAACTTATTTATTCCAGGTATACATGCTTATAAATTGAAATTAATTCTACAGCTGAGTATTTTATGGAAATATTATTCTAAAAGTTAGTCAAGTTTAAGATGACAGATAACATTATAATTTGAGATAGTATTTCTGAAAATATACTTACAGGCGTGTCAACTTTACCAGCACCAGATAGATCCATTGCCCTATTAGTATATTTAAATAAACCACTGTTTCGATTAACAATACATGCTTCAGCTTTCCAAGATATTGTCACTAAGTAGGGATTCAGTTTTTCTAAAATAGAATTAGTTAATTAAATTGATATTACAGTTTTTTGTAAATTGAACGTACATTTTTTAATTTAGTAAACATTTTATCGGTACAAAAACATCAATTTGTTTAAATCTATCTTACTACTAGTTAGTAGCACAATTGAAAAATATTTTTTAATAATATAGTTACTAACTGTTTTCTAGCCAACGAAATTTTGCTTTTAAATAATTATGAGCTTCGAAAGGTTCTTCTATTGTGTAAAAGTTATTTGAATTCTGTTCTTTGCAAGGACATTTTTGTACTTGTTCTGGATAAACTAAAAGAAAAATTTAACAAAATAGGTTTTCTTAGAGTATAAAAACAATTGGAAAACATTGTAAACAAATTGAAGCACAAATATTGATTAGAAAATGACTTCATACTACTCACTGAGCCGGCTCTACTAAATAGATTTCATGATAAACTCAAAATAGATTTTTCGGCCCTTTAAACTTGAAGCAGACCACCATTATCAAAATTAAAGTCATTAAATTTAAGAATGAAAAAAACAATATTTCAAATTTTACATTTCGGTCTGCTTTAGAACAGAAAAAATAATTTCGTACCTTAACTAATAGAAACCCTCGTCATTAGATGTTTAATTTTAGAGAAATGTGTATACACAGGGTGTTTTAAAAACTAGATACTAAATCAAAACTAAATGTATATCTAATATCTTTTTTGTTAATTAATTATAAATGTACCACCTTATGTATTTTATATATGTGTAAAGTGAGTTTAATTAACTATAAAATTAAAGGAATGAATTTATATATCCATAGTTTCTGGAGATCATACTATTGATCATCTTTTTAATTATTTTTGCTACTTACGTTTAAAGTTCCCTAATTTATGTTCTATTCCATCATAACTAAGTGAATAAGGCTCGGGTGCAGGCATTGTAGTAATATACAAATTCGCGGGTTTACTTTGCAATTCAGTTCCATTGCGCAGACTTAAAATAGCAAAAACCTAATAATAAAACAGATATTTTATATTTCATATCATTTTTCTACATGCGCCTGACATGCAAATAATGATTCAATGTCATTCACTGTCATGATAAAAAGAGAGGTTAATGTTATCCTGTATAAAATTAATACATTAAGAAGTTGCCCATTACAAATTGAACAAATTTACGAAAACCAATGCAAATAGTGAAGTCATGGATCACTAAACATTACTGAATAAAATGAATGGAAATATTTGTCTCAGTACGATAAATTCTACTTCTATATTTTCTGAATGTACTTTTAATTAAATTGAAGAATATTTATGGCCGTCTAACAAAAATAGCATTACTTTTATGGAATTCTTTCATGAAAATGTGTATTTTATATTTCATCTGTACCTACATGTGTAAACATAAACAATAAACATTTTTATATGATTGAAAATGTAATTCATGATTGAGTTGAGTTCTAGCCGGTTAGTCAACCAAATATTAATGTGATGAAAATTCATGAAAATATATTTGGTTGGATTTTATAAATTTATGTCTAAAATACAGAGGTGGAGGCATTTCATAAAATATGGTTTGACTGTAAAAAGATTTTAACAAAAAAAAATTGAAAGCGTATTTTAAATCCTATTGTAGAAGAAAACATCACATTTGGAAACATCGATATGGATATGGCTCACCCCTGTAGGTCCTAAGTCCCGCACCATATTTTTTGTCATTGTTTTACAACTACTCCAAATTTATGCGTTGAGTAGCATGGGGCCCCAGAAGGAGGGTGCTATGAGATATATTAGATAATTTTGACGTTTGTGAGGTAGTGGATATGCCTGGACTAGAAGTTCTGTGAGGCTAGTTGTGTGGGGCGTATTTCGTTTTTCGGGTTCTTATACTAATTTCACGATAGATTTAACTTCAGCTGAGTACGAAGACGGTCATATAGTCCTCTTGATTAATAGACTCTTAAAGCAATCTGACCGTGCATGAGTTCTAGTAAGGTGACTTGTCGGTTCACCGTCAACCTTCGCTTTGCACAGAACGCCATCAGAAAGCACAGGTTTGCCGTGCTTATGGCTTTTCAGAACAGTTATAAAATTCCTTTTAAAGTTAAAAAAAACTAACCTACTTTTGGAGATGAATAATAGGTTGAAAACCCTCCTGAAGCTGTAATATGCTTTAGAACTATCCTTTTAAAAACAGTTTGCGTGAGATATAGATTGGGTTTGTAATACTATTTATTATTTTTCCTAACAAAATCTTTTTCATCTTGTTAGTTCAATATTGAATTTGATTTTTTCTGTAAATAATCAAATAACTATGTTGAAAATAGCTATTTGTAAATGTTACATTAGAATAACAGTTGTAAATCAAGTTCATGGTACTTCATTTCTTGATCCATCTATTGAACATCATAAAAGAACTAACTAGTTTTTAATAGATCATTTAGTAGACATGTTATAAGATCTCATACATTTTGTATAACAACTCTGATGATAAAAATATATTAAATACGTTATTTGAAAGAAATTTTCTTACTTGAATAAAATAAGTTGAATTATATAAAAGTTCACGAATCGTATAGCTTGACTAAAATAGAATTATAGATAGAAAATCAGATTAATGTCAAATATAATTATTCAAAGACACAACAAAAACAAATATAACCTCCATCTTACATAAGAAGTTGAATCGCCTTTTGGCAAAAGCGAATATTCTCCTCCTTGTAAAAGACGTTTCCAAGTTATCTGAAGCAACATAAATAGTTTAATTTTAGTTTGACACTTTAAACAATCAATGACTTTGTTTCATAGCAAGATATTTTAAACTACGTACTCTGTACTTTGAAGGACGTGAATGAGATTTCCTCCAAATAATATCAACTTCAACTTTCTTCGAGGTTAAGCGAGATCCTTTTTCTCGGAGTTCGCGTACGCTTCCAGGGCTAACAGGATCTCTGCGAAATTCAGTACTAGCATCTGAATAATCGCGAAAACCCAAAGAATTAATTGCAGCAATTCGGGCCTGATACCAAACATTAGATTGAAGTTGGTGTAATGATATAATTCTTCTAGAAGTCTGTATAAAAAACACAAATCAAATTATGATAAAATACCATCTGTAATTCTAATACTGCATAATTATAATATTTTTCATTCAAAGTATTAATTAGTAGTAGTTCTCTTTTAGCATTTCATTTTTTTCTTGTAACTGTTACTGAAATTAAATCTAATAACTTAGTGTACATTGAGATAAAACTATCATCTACATCAGTAGGTACTTAATTTTTTAATCCAATTTTGTGAATAATTTATTCTAAAAATATTTACCTGAGTAACACCATAGAAAGAGAACTTAGAAAAAGCAAAAACATTTTATTGTTGCTATTAGTTTGCCCATCTGATATAAATATGTCAAATTTTGGTGTTTTCAAACTATTTTACAAATATTATTCGTTATATTTAAGTAATAACAAAAGAGTAAAAGCTTAAAATGGTAAGAAATAAACAATTTATTTCTTATTTATAGCACAGCTTTTGTAGAACCATATTAATAGAAAATAAATAAGTCTCATACGAACGTTTTCGTTTATTGCAAATAAACTTCGTCAGGCATATTTAAATGTTTA
>JAUYWI010103928.1:0-11335 GCA_034780595.1 Parotoplana pacifica | reverse complement strand
AAATATTAATGAAGATTACGTAAGCTTGAAGTCATTAATCCTATCACTACCTCAGTACCTAACTGTAACTCTGTCACTACAAATCCGATCAATATACGCCCCAATTCTGAAACAATAAGTATAACTAGGTATAATATATTTTGTCTAATTGCTTTTTGCGTGTGGACTATTCAGTTACATCTATATTTTAGTCCATATTGTATTTTTTCTAATTACTAATTATACATTGTTTTATTTGTCTTTTTAAAAACAAAGACAATATCTGTTCTACATATTATTACTGTATCTTAAGAATAACAGGAGAATAAGGGCATTTTAGCGTATTGTCAGATCATCAGGAATAACGGGAGAATAACTGGAGAGTTTCAAAAAAATAACATTAAAAATTTCAGCTTTGGTTTATAGCGCACAAATAAGAGAAGAAGAACTCGTAATCTACCGTTATTTTTGTGAAACGGGATATATTTTTAGTGTGATACGAAACCAAGAAACTCTTCACAAATTTCATATTTGTCATTAACAAGTCTAGCTAGCCACAATGAATGGATTCTACAATTTCTACAGACAATAATTACAAAGAACATTTTCCGCAGAGCCAACAGAAACGCTATTCACAGTTTACCAATGATTGAGATCACATTTGGTGCGAGGTCCATTACTCATTCAGTCATTCAGGGCCATGTTTTATTTAAATATTGATTATCGATTTCTCTGGCCAAAATAATCGATACTTATGGCTAAAATCGCTACAATGGCTGCAAATCCAAACCAAATTTCCAATTATGTTAAAACAGGAGATTTAGAAGTGAGAAACCCTGGGAAGTAACGGATTAGAAAATTATCTGCTTCACATTTAGGAAGTCCTCCATGCCAGGGCCGTTCTGTAAATTGATTTTTCAAAATTGTGTTTTGTCATAATCAAATAATTCAAATGGTTTAAATGGTTTATTATGGCATTATGCTTCATTTATGGTCAATTTGGAATATTTATAGTTGGCAGCTTTGACTTTAAGAAAATTCGATATTCAATGCTTGATGGGTCTGGACCCAAAAGTTAAAAATTTTAAAATAGAAATGACACATTCTGATCGGCTTAAATATGAGTTTTATTATCAAGGTCCAACATTATTCACATTTTTATGGCTCTCAAAACCGGGAATTCGCTAAACTGAAATTTTGGATTTGAGGCAGAAATTTATCTATTTATAAATGTTATACTTTTAATTTTGCTTCACTACTCGTAATTATTCAAGTAGTAGATATAACAAGAGAAATATTTATTAAAAATGGACAAATCCCAAAATATTTCTCTTTCTGAAATTTGGGTGTCATTTGACTTCAAAACAAATTTTCAGTTCATCGAATTTGGCCTCGAATGACAAATCTGGCAATATTTCAATGTAATCCGCGGAATTTGCTCATGCCTCCTCACATTGGCTGGCAAGTCGATCCTCCGCGGAACACTCTTCAAGCCCTCGATGACCCCCAAGTGATTGACAATAAATGTCAATGGACCACTGAAAGGTTCGTCATCGAATTGAACTTTTATGAATAAAGTGACAGGAAGTTTCGATGGGACGTTTTGAGGAAATGCTCCTGGAAAGGCACAGAACAATCCAATCCTTCCTTCTCCACACGAATAGAAACGAAAGAAGCCTATCAAACCTTTCAGTTTTGTGGGCAGCACAACACAACTGCTCCAAACATCACCAAATCCGCCACTTTCACGAACAATATGATTCCACACTAAGCGACCAATCTCGCGATATTTGGCTTATTTTCGCATTTTTAACGCGAGAATCTTCCAATTTTCTCGGGAGAAGCATTTCTCTCATAATCACGCAAAAATGTCGCGAGATTATTGCGAAAACCAGAATTAAAATTGCTCGCATAATATCGCGTAAATATCGTTACGAAATTCTCGCGAGAATTAGCGATATTTTAATAGGATAAATTTAATAAGATTTATATGAGCGTTCTACAATATTAATTAAGCAAGAAGAGATAAATTATCTTTTATTCTAATTTTAATAATAAGTTATTTCAGTTTCTTCTATTCCACAAAAGTTTTGTTTTAATAGTTTTTTATATGTATATATTCTTTGGTTAATTTCGGTTTCAGATTTGAATATCAATTTACGTCATTGATCTAAGGTAATTAAATTAACAAATGTATAGGTACTAATATTACTTAAAGGAATTATGTTATTGTATTTAAAATACCTTTAACATCCAGTTGCACTTCCTAAGACGGAATCCAATAAATGCCTATAGCAACCGACTTTTAAAAATTGATGTTTATAAATAAAAATTAAGATCCACCATTGCACTTGCATAACCTAAGTGTTATTATTATTTATTGCTATATAAATTAATAGCATTGACCTGTACTAGCCTAAAGTTTTAAATTAACATATAACTACCCAATTTTGTTTTCAATTTGGAGTTTTATCAAATCCTTTCTATCTAAATTTTATAAACTGCCCAAAATATATAGATTTATTTGATAATGATATGTTAACTAGGTATAATATTATTATTAATTCTTAAACCATTTTTTTCTCCTAAACAAAATAATCATTATAGAAAAATATAGTGTAGATTCAGAAATAAAAATACGGTTTTTAAAACCATCTTTACTGTTAAAACTTTATTCTATGTATTTTACTATTTTGACATGTCACCATTTCAGGCACATAGCTAAAATATTAATTTAACTGAGCATAATCTATTTAAAGGTGCAATAAATGTATTTTATTTCTTTGATTTGTTATTATTTTGAGCATTAATACTGATACAATTGCATTCTTGGGCAATCTTTGTCTTAAATTATTAGTAAATAATATTACCGTGTTAAAATGGTCATAATTATTTTAATATAATAATTAGCAAATTATTAATAAATAATATTAGCAATAGCATATTAAAAATTAAAATTGTAAGATAAGATTCTGTCAAATCCATGCCATGCATGGCACTCCTTAATTAATATATACTTTGCCACATGTTGGATATGTTGTTTAAAACAAACCATCTGCCATGTGGCTAAGTATGGCATTAAAAATAACACAGTGTCTCCTACTACACCACATAATGGTGTTTATAATACAAAATCTCTTCTGCACCACATAAATAAAAAATGATGTTTAAGAATGTAGTATGCAAACATTCAGACAGAGTAGTTAAAAACTATTTTTTATTTAAAAATTGAATTAGGTAATAGCACTCAGGGTCACTGAAGATCGGAATAAAAACTAATTTTTTAATCTAATAAATAATTATCTTCAAGTTCTTACTAAACTTACATAAATTAAATTTTCCATGTATATTTAAATTTTAGATTTAATATATTATATTCAAGCAAGTACTTTTGTCTTTAAATTGATGATTGTCATGAATGTTATATCATATTTTTGTAGTTAGTTCTTGATTAATATCAATTACAAGTTTACTAGACTAGAGTAATTTCTTAAATCCATTAATATGAATTATGACACTCATATAGATAGAGTAATAACAGATAATCAATGGAAAGAGTAAATGATTAACATTAAATAAATCACCATACTTAGCTACACAGCAGATGGTCTATTTAAAACAATACATCTGCTGTGTGGCTAAGTATAGTGCTAGCCATATATGGTGGACAACATTTTTTAAGTCCTTTGTTTGGGTCATTTTTTTCTTGAGAATAAGTTATTTTACTACACTAACTTATCACTAAAATAACTTATTCAAGAAAAAACTAACCCTAAGGACTTTTAAAAAGAAATTTATTTAAAAAAACATGTTTGCCATGTGGCTAAGTACTGTTGTTTAATATTTTCAATGGTAATCATCAAAACATGTCTGCATAATAAACTGTTCTTTTTGTTCAGATTACAAAAACTTTTAGTTATTTGTTGTCCCTTAGACTTATGTATTTATATTTTAGTTTAACAATTTATACTTGTTTAAAATTTGAAGCATTTTACATCATAGGCACCAAAACCCGGGGGGGGGGACTAAAGTATCTCTCAGCCCTCCCCAGTTTCAGCACAGAAAATCCTATCCTATATGTATAACTTATTTTAGGTATGCCAATATTAGGCTGACCTATAAGTCTATTTTGTGTGTGCACATGCAATAAATACTAATGACTTTTAATACAGTACATATATATATGTATACACTATACACAACAGCCCATTTACTGACAGAAAATCTATTCCAATAGGTATGTCTCATGGTGTCTGTCTGCTCTCTCCAGCAAAGTATCCAGCTTACATAAAATTTCCTAATAATTAGTTGCTTTCCTAAAATTAACTGTTGAAGCACAAGCATGAGAAAAGTAGTCTATATGCCATATCTGTAAAAATTCTAACCTTTTGTCATTTAGTAAAAACATGGAAGCAGCATTTACCACTGATGGATACAACAACTGGAAGAAGGCTTTGTAATGTTGTCATAGCCATAAACTCAGTGATGGTCATAATGAAGCAAAGATTAAATTGCATTGTTTAAAATCTAAATCCTATCAACACAGTATTTGAAAATGCAGGCAAGTCAAAAGCAGATGTTTATGAAATAACTAGGCTGTCTTCAATTTCTTCTTGGGAAAGATTTAGCAATTCGTGGGCATGATCCAAAAGAGGGTAATCTTCAGCAACTAATGAAAATGTGCTGTCAAGAGTTCCAGATTTAAAGAACAGGTTGGATGAACATTAGTACATGTCAGCTGACATGATTGATGAATGTATAACATTCATAGGGCACACTGTGTTAAGGAACATAATAGAGGACATTCAAAAGGCAAGTTTTTTCCATTTTTAGCAGATGAGATGTGGGTTATAAATAATCAAGAGCAGCTGTCAGTTTCTATACATTGGGTAGGTGAGGACTTTGTTATTCATGAAGATTTTATTGGTGTGTGTCAGATTGACCAGCCAAATGCATCTTTCACTAATGCAGCTCATCATTGTTCCTTGCCTTTGTTAAAATGTTGCAGTTAAGGTTAGGATGGTCCAGCCATTATAATGGGTCACCTCCATGGTGTTAGTACACAGCTCCAAAAAGAAGAGCCTTGAGCCATCCAGGTTCATTGCTGTACACATTGTCTAAACTCATGTTTACAAGACTCCACAAAATCCTGCAACATTGTATGAGACTAAGTCAAATACAAGAAATATACCAGCTCATTTGTGGGTCACCAAAGCAATAAGTGCTTTTAAACAACTTAAAGTGAGCTGTCATCTGGCTATTTTACCAAAAGATTCTTGTTGCTGTTCATTTTTTTTTCTGGAAAATTGGTTCAGACCCACATTTGTGCCTTAAGCTTTAACTGATTTTAATGAAACTTTAATGATAAATAGATAACAGTCTCAGAAAAGACTTAATAAATGGCAAAAATATCAAAAGATAAAATTGTCATATTTGCAAATTGCAGGGACCATTTGCAAATTTCACACAACATTTCCTGCCTTGGGCTCATAGATCACATTTTAGAGCATCTAAAATTTTTAATGTTTGCCCTAAAAATTAATCAACAACTATTTTTTAGATGTTATCTGTCCATAAAAGGTCTTATCATTACTTTACTAAAACAACTATGACCATAATTCTCATCCTCAAATACAAGTTTAGCATGCTTTCTAATGGAATAGTTTATTTACTTCTAAAACAACATTATCATGCTGAAAAATTGATATTTTGAATAAAAGAGATCATTTTGTGGTATCAAAAATTATAATATTTCAAGTCATCAAAATACAATGTTGACAGTTAACAATCTCAACCAAATTTGACAATTAAGTTCAAATAAGTTATGTTTTTATGGTATAAAATGAACTTGATTATGAATGTCATTGATAACAAATTATATCATCAAAAAATGCTATTTTTGGATAGTTAAATTTCATAAAATATACATGGTAAATAAATATATGAGTAATAGTACTATTATTTACATGATAGGTTTCATAATATAATCCAATGATAGGTAATTAATATTAATAAAATTATAAAAATCATAACAAATTAGAACTGTTCACCACCAAAAGTGTTTGGAAAGAGAGACAGAATTTCATATAGTGAAAGAAAATTAAAGCAATACCAGTCTACCTTGAATTCATTGAAGTAGATGAAAGAAGGAAAAGCTCTACTAATTTTGTTTTGCACAATTAACAAGGAAAGAAGATTCTACATTGAAAATAATCTTGAAACCCCTGCCATAAACAGCAATTTCTTAACATGTACCCTGCCAAGATATTTTCCAGTACATATCCTGCAAAAATAGTGTCTGACAGACTCCTAATAAAATCAATTATTACTCATAAAATAAGCATGAATTGTTAGTCATACTTATCTTTCTACTACCTGTCTCTAGCTGCTAATCTACCTAATCATGCAGATCTGATTGCAATTTCAGAGCAGTCCTTTCTGTCAAATGAATATCTTGATCATTGCAAGATAGTATAAACAAACCTGAGTCAATACTTCCATACTTGTTCAACAAAAGAATATACTGTTAAAAGGGAAAACTGCAGGTGGATGATGCAGACCTTGTTACTTGTACAATTTATTCATATATTGTATGAAATTTGCTATTTCTATAAAGTCATAATATGACATTTTTCTTGTTTTATTTTGGATCAGCTATGGAAACTTTGTACAATGACCATTGTTTTAAATACAAAAGACCTGACTAAGATGATTTGGTGAACTGGAAAATGAACACAAATAGTCAAGTCTAATTTTCAGCATGTGTTCAGTAGAACAGCAAAATATTTTTAAAAATTAGACAATTTAGCTGTTTTATATAAATGGCTCTTAACCTTTGGTAAACTTAATGTTTTTGTGTACCTGGTAGACTGGGGCCCTAAACTAGCATACTTCCCATAAACTGATTTCATTGAAATTGGGCACATACCTGCCTTTGACAAATGAGAAATATTTCCATTAAAAAATCAATACTGGACCTTCCTTAGAAAGTAGCCTTATGACAATCAAGTAAGGGAATTTGACATTTTCTAGTTTGCATACTTCCCAAGTTCCTGGTATATAGGGGCCACCATACCAGCACAGCTCTGTAATTTTTCATCAAAAGTGATGCTGTTCAATTTATGACTCTAAATGATTTAAAATGGTTTATTATTAGTTTCTAGTGGAATGGTCATGGAGACAAGAAATGCCAGAAGATTGGAGATGAAGTACCTTGCAGCAGTTTGGTTTTATGCTGCCTGAGCAGAGTACTACAGATGCTATTTTTGTACTATAGCAGATAATTGAAAAATACAGGGAAGGACAGAAAGACATGCACTTCATCTTTATTGACTTAGAGAAGGCATATGACAGGGTACCAAGGCAAGACTTGTGGAACTGTTTGAGGTTGAAGGAAGTAGAGGAGAAGTACACCAGACTCATCTAGGACAAAGGGTGTACAGCAATGGTAAGGTCTGCTGCCAGTGAGTTGGAGGCCTTTGAGGTGACTGGGACTTGATCTAGGATCTGCCCTGAGCCCACTTCTTTTTACCTTGGTAATTGACTGCCTGATGAGGAAAGTCCAGAGAGAAGCACCATGAGCTATGCTGTTCCCAGATGATGTGATTTGGGGATTGGAGTCAGGGGTTGAGGTAGAACATAGACTAGAAATGGAGGAATGTGAGTTAGCAGGCAGAAAACAGTATTTGAGATTGAGAGCAGGCCCTAAGTCAATAAAGGATGAATAAGTGAAAATGCAGGTAGAGAAGTTCAAATACCTGGGTTCAACAGTTAAGGCAGATGGTGGATCTGAGAAAGAGGTGAAAAATGGATACAAGCTGGATGGGGTGCATGTAAAAGGACAACTGGTGTTATATGTGACAGAAAAATACCAGACAAGGTGAAAGGTAAACTGTGTAAGACAATGGTGAGACCAGCAATGCTGTATGGGATGGAGACTGACTACTACAAAACACAGGAAGAAAGGATGCATGTGGCAGAGATGAAAATGCTAATGCGTTCTTTAGGAATAACAAGATTTGGCAGAGTGAGAAATGAAAAGGTGTGGGAGAGGATGACTATTGGAGAATTGAGGGAGGTGAGGCTCCGGTGGTTAGGACATGTGGTGAGGAGAGAGGTTGACTATGTGGGTAGAAGTGTCAGAAAGATGGAGGTGGGAAAGAGGAGGCGTGGAAGACTCGAAACGAAATGGGAAGACTGCATCCGTGAAGATATGGAGCAGGTGGGATTCCGAGAGGAGGGTGCACTGCAATGGATCACAAGAAGTGGAGGAAAATGATCCGCACCTAAATGTGGGAAAAGCCAGTAGTAGAAGAAGAAAGCAACAAACCAAATGATTATTGCTATCTTTTAAATTGTGTAAACACGATATACAAGATCAATTCAAAAGTGAAATAATTAGATCTATTATGTTGTTCCTAAGTGCTAGAAATTATTTTGTTTTTATTGAATTAGCTCAGGATGAAAATAAACTATTGTTGCAGTGTTGTTTGACAGGTAAGCCAAATTAGAAACCCTACAAACCGTCAATTTATAACAAACAAATGAGCAATAACAAATGATAAGAAATATATAGTTATTATACGCAGTATCATCAAAGATTGACTATTTGTAGATATTGCTTATACGTCACACGAAATTATTAATACATATTTGCCAACTATGTCAGCTAAAACAAACAGTAATCTCTTGTACTGGCTTGATGATATGTATTCTACTAAAAACTATGTAGTTTATTACTAGATTCATGAAAAACTTCTCAACAATTGATTTTACAAGCTCATGTTTGAGTAAAGAAGTCAAGTTAATCGATATAATTAGCAGCCTACATAAATAGCCACATGGGACACATTATCTTCTAATAAGCTTTGCCAGCATGCCGCTTCTCAGAGGATATTTGTTCACAAGTACTTTATGGGTAGCATTGTTTGAGCCCCAGACTTGGGTCGCATTAGCGAGTAATATGAATAAGTAGTATGTAAGACTCACCGTACGAAATTATGGCTAAATATATTGCAGTGATAATAACACCTATTAAAAGTATCTAATAAAATAATAAAAGTCACGGAAGGGCAGTTTCCAATCTACTTCACAGCTTGTTAGACAATATTCCAAATACAGCTGGGGTACATGTGTACCCCACAGTAGGCTTTAACCGTTAATACATTAATTGACCAGGACTTGCTTTGACAGCATCAGTGCCTTTAAATAAATAAAAAACAGGCTTTCCAATATATTTTTTTCTGATTGTGTTCTACTTCCTCTCTTCCTATGCAACTATAGCGAATTTTCCTTACTTTTATACTTTGATATGAAATTGACGAACATTTTATATTGCTCAGGCTGTGATTATGCCTGGCTGATGAGGCCCAACAAGGCCGAAACAGCTGTCCTGGGCTATCACTTGCGAGTAATATAAATAGGGAGTATATTTTTATCAAAGTATGCCTGCTTTTTTATGATAGCTCTTAAAAAATTATTCTATAACAAATGGGACACAGATCTGCCAGCATGCCGCTTATCAGAGGATCGTTACACATTATGGCTAGCATTGTTTGAGCCTCGGATTTGGGCCGCCGACCGAACAGTCGGACCCACTCATATAGTTCTCTACTTGATATATGTAGTTATTATTTTTGTATTTTTCTTTATTCCAGGATTTTATCTGCTAATGATGCACATGTACAAATTACGTCGAGCAAAGATTGGTCCAACCCCCAAATCAAACCTGGGTCTTTATTCATTGTTCGGCGGGAAACCGAAGACAATTAATTCTGCCCCCAAAGCCAAGCCGATCAAGGCGGCCTAGAAACTTTCTGGGTGCAGAATGACCTTTTTTTAAATTGTATTAGTTAACCCAGCCTACATCTATGTCTAGCTACTTTATTTACAGAATCATTCCTTTGAGGACTATCGAACCAATCTCTTTCAATTGCTTTGTATGTATAGCATTTTGCGTTGTGTAATTGTATGTTCAGGCCTTTAGTTTTAGTGATGCTCTTTCACCAGGTTGTACCATTGGAAATGTTTTCAAATGCTTGCACAACCACTTACAAAACAGCTTTCAATTTACTTGGTCTAACATTTGCTCTAAACTTAAAGCAAAGATAATACTCTGACAAAAATTGATGCATTTAAATCAATTGTTTGACTCAACAAGTCATCATGAGCAATTTTAGCGTGGATGTGATTTTTCAATTGAATCCCATGGAATAGAATTCTATAATAGTGTTTTTTTATATCTAAGTACATTTTTGGCAACAAAATCAAACAAATGCTCGACTTCTGGTCTATTTCCTTGAGGGAGGGGTGTTATTTGCCATATGGATCGGAAATCTACATATAAAGTCAGAGCAAAGTATAATGTTGAAATGTTATTGAGATATAAAACCAAAAAATGTTTGTGCAATACATTGACCTTTATAAATAGATTGTACCTGGTTCAATATCTTTTAACATCGACCACTATTTGGAGTCCTAAGATGCCAATCCATTAACTATCTATGGTTTGCACCTACTAGTAAGAATTGTAATTGGTATTTCAGCAATATTTATCCTCAACAGCTGTGAAAAATGTAAATTGCTGCTCTGTGGTCGAACTGTTTAACCAATACGAGTGTTGCCATAGAGATGGAGTGTACTTGGACATCTATGATTTATTGCATTTTCATGGTTATTGTACATTTTAGTTCAACCTTGTATTTAAAGTTATTACATGACAGGATTGTACAGACGTAAAATTTCCGTACCTTCCCAACTTATTCTGTATGTGACATAATATTTTGTTTTATACAAAGTTTTTCTGCATGTTAAGTGCTTCATTTTTGGTTTTATAGGGATGTAATTATTTTCAATACGAGCTTGAAATCGGTTTCTTGGATAATCACTTGACATGATATTGATTAGAAATATTTGTAAGCTAATTGTATATTAATCATATTACAAAGCCTATGTAGACTTGCTCAGGCATGTGACGGACCCTCTATTTCCTCTATTTTTATAGCAGTACTTCTATTGTCCTCTTTTTTAAATAATCCTCTATTTTCATAATTTTAAGAGAGAAAAAAATTTAATGGATTTTTGGATATTCTATCAAAAACAATAATGTATATAATTTTTCTTAGAATTTTCATACATTACAAATATAATACAATTTTCGCATTTATAGAGTACATCCTCCCTATATATTTATATAGACCACAATATATTGTTTGGGCTAAATACACTTTCATTTATACAAAACATAGGTAGCTACATATATTTATATACTAACAACAATATATTGTTTGGGCTAAATACATTTTTATATTTACATAGAACAAGAATACTATGTATAATTTAGTTAAGAGCTTATATC
>JAUYWI010103917.1:0-11336 GCA_034780595.1 Parotoplana pacifica | reverse complement strand
AGCCTGAAATACGCCAAATTAACTATTCTAGAGGTATTATAATATGCATTCAACTTTGCGCTTTTTCTGGATATTTTTACTTGCGTGACTTTTCGAACACCCTGTACATACATAATTGAAATTTTAATAGGCCATGTTAGTTTTAGAAAAGGTGTCACATTCCTCCATGTGACAGATGTACCTACAGCAGTGTAAGTACCTAATTTTATTTTTCTCGTGTTTTCAGGTGAAGATTTGGTTTCAAAATCGGCGTTCCAAGTACAAGAAATTGTTGAAACAGGGCCATGACCCTGCCAACCTGACTCCCGGTTCGAACAACATGAAGAATGGAGACAATGTTGATGTAAGTCCCTAGTTTTGAATGAATTTGGTACTCATTGGGTAAGCGTATATGATATGCGTTGACGAGGTTTTATGCATACCTATGCCATGTAAATATATCGAATGTTTCCATTGTCTTGTGAGCTGATTGACTTCACACGATTCTCAATGTTTGATTACCAATTTGCAAGCCATTAACTGAAAATTTTGTTTATATTAAATATATTTCACTATGGAAACCCAAATATTGCTCTTAATAGATTTTTGATGACAGGAACGAAGCTGAATTTAAAATTGATTTGTTTAAACTGTAATTTCCCCTTTTTTAACTTCTAAACATTCTGTTAAGTTTTTAATTCCTTAACTATAAAATGTGGCCTCTGCTATTGTTTTTGATCAATTTATCAAGCTTTGTTACTTTCAAGTTTACTTCTTTAAATGGTTTCAAACACTTGACGTTTTTGTATATTGGATGTGAGTATTCTCCATTTTTGGTGGCCATTTCGAAGCCAACACGTTCCATGTTATTCAGGGAATCTTTCTGGTTCTCGTCGATACTTGATGGCTACATTTGGGTTGTTTAGGACAGACAAATTTTGATTTTTAGGCCATCACTGTGATCTTTAACTTGGAAATGGGCATAGTGCATTTTCTCGTCCATTTGTATTAGGGCAAATAAGTAAAAAACAAAATTGTTAAATGTACTTTATTAATAAAATTAAAGTCAAATCATTAAATTTCTTATTTTCTAAAAGTCGCATTGATTTGCTGATTATTTGTATATTATGCTATTATTTATTGGTTCAAGTTTTAAATGTGTTTAAAACAGTTCTTTTTGTTTAAATAGGAGCTTATTAAGGCCTTGGCAAGAGATGTTGGAAGGGATTGAGACGATAATGTAACTTGATCCAATAGTAAATTAAAGGACTAAGTACTTATTTTGAAATGAACCTAATAAAAATCAAACAAACGAAGAAGCGAACCAAACTATGCATTTTAAACAAAACTTCTAGTAAGAAAATTGTCAGGGTGCATCAGTTTTGCGAGAGTTCACAAAAAATGTTCACCTAGTTTTTGTCCAGGTAACTTGGATTTATGCTGACCATGAACATGGCTCTCATTCAAGTGTCGTTGTTGTTGGTAAAGCAGTGCGTCGTTGTACTAGGTAACTTGGTTTTTGGTGTTTTAGAAACAATTTTTGAAGTCTACACCAAACTTATTGTAATGGTTACGGCGGTTGTTTCTGCTGATGTCAATAGATATTACCTATATGTAGAATATTTTACACAGAATTATCAAAATACCTAGTAGGGTCCTTATAGGTATGTCAAAATATATTTTCTTTTATTGAGATTGACACAAATCTATGGAGTCCAAGAACTGCCAACTTAGTCGATGCATTATGTATATTTATTCCTGCTGTGCTATGCCTCCGATGACCACTGCAAAGCACAACTTGGGAATCAGTCAGTCAATGGTTTTTTGGGGCCAAAGAGCCTCTGCTGTTTAGACCAAAGACAAAAGAGAGAGAGAGAGAGAGACACTGTAGGTAGCAGGTACAAGAGAGATTTTTTAAAATCTCTCTGGCATGCCGGCAGGTATGTAGATAGAAAACTCTCTTTGGTTTTGGAGGCTGCTGGAAAGCTTGCAAGTACAAGTCACACAGGTCAGCCAGCCTCAGTAGTTCATGAGGGCTCTCGTTTATCTAGTCAAGCGAAACTCTTCGCTAAGGCTTTATAACATCTTTTTTTTTTACTGAAGACGATTGATTGTGTTTTGTAACAGAATTTTTGGTCTGTTAGGTTTTTGCTGAAAGCACAGTGTGCTGAGCCCGGGCTTGATACCTAAGTAAGAATAATGATGATGAGGTAGGTAGGTACGGGTTCCATCTTGATGTTGTGTATGTGTGCGCGCACCAGAACAGATGTTTGCTAAACACACGACCGAGTTACATACAGCTACCTGACCAAGCGGTTTCAACTTGAGCAGTATTAACTGGTTATTTTAACGTCTAAGTACTTCTTTACGGTTTTATTATGAATAATATTGAACAAATAACAACTAATTTGTGGGTATTTCAGTGGGGTTCTTCAGTATTTATTTATTGTATAATCAGTTGGAATGAAGAAGTTTAGTAATATAATGTTATTCTGGGTATCTGTCTCAAAAATATGTTTATTTAATGGAAGCTTTCGTCGCCTTCATATATTTCAAATATCTCTGCACACCAATTTGTAGTTGAAACAAATAGTCAATGGATGATAGAATTCGTAAATCTTGAGTTCACTACATAATCAGAAAAAATACCATGAGTTTCTGCTATGTTATAGAACCTGTTGGGCTTCTTATTATTATCTTAGTTATCAATTAATTTCAATAAATAGCACTTATTTTAACGTTTATAACAGATAGTTGAAACTTATAACTAGAACTTTTTTTTATTAAACGGAGGTTTTTAGAAGGATAATCTCCACGTTAGACTCACTTCTTTGTATTTTTAATATATTGTTAAATGTAGAATTTATAATTACGTAGACGTATATTTATTATAATTATGTATTACTTTCTTTTATTTCACTACTAGTCTGTCATTTGCAAGAAAGAGGATGGTGGTGGTTCTTCGGCAGATGGCGGAGACGCCGGTAACCTCTCGTCCGACATGAGTGAACATTCCAGCGAGCCCAGTCCCTCCATGTTAGCCGGGCATCCATCATCGGGTCCAATGGGCGCCCCCTCCCCATTGCAACACCCGCATGGCCTGTCAGGACCCAACCCCAACTACCTGATCGACATGCACCACCCCGGCACCTACAGTCCGCCTCCACAGTGGCCTCCGCACCCCAGTCACTGTCCACCTCCCGCGGGCACTCCCCACGACGGCGGTATGCACCCGTTACCGCACCACCTGCAGCACCAGAGCGCCGCCAACGTTCCAGCTGGACACCAGCTGCGCGACTTGGCGTCTGACATGATGATGGGCGGCTATCTGTCGGCTGCAGCTGGTTATCCGTCGCATGCGCACAGTCCGTACAGTCAAATGAACATGGCAGCTGCCCAGCAGGCCTCGGGAGTTGGTGGCTATCCGGGCTGGTACAGCGGACATCCTGGATACGTGGCCTCAGCAGCTGCAGAACAACAGAATGTGACAGGCTATCTGTGAGTGCATTGAACTTTCAACATCTCTTATTGTTCAGAGTAGACACGTCACCACATTCAATTCATGACTATGATGTAAAAGCATAATGTCTTATCGATTTAACCTTCAGATTTCTGTTGATAATATTATTGATTTTTTATTTTACATGGATCGATAAAAATCGTTTGTTGATAAAGACTACTTGGTATGTACTTGTTGTATGTATGTATGTAAGTATATATTTCATTTTTAATTGAAATGAGGATTAGTTGTTTTATGGGGATCACTGAAAATTGATTGATTAACTGATTTTGCGCCATTTCATTCTAAAGTAAGCCCTTGTTGCCTCGTTACCACCCAGCACATACAGATAAATTTAACCTACGTGTATTCCCCGCAATGTATATTGAGTGTATATTAATTTTGTTTATTAATATATTGATGTAGCTTTAGTATTTAATATGTACTATTTATATAACTTATAGAATGTTTATAGGTTGCTACCTATTCTGTATAATATGCACGAAATATTCAGCCATAATTCTCCAGAACATTTTGCTGGGTTGACAAATTTATTATCATTTTCCATAAATATGACTATCGCTTGTCTAAATTTACCAAAGCGACATTTGTCTGTTAATATATTAGAGTTTGAACACAGTCGGCATATCAGTAAGTATTTGATAATTTCCGGAGTCTGTTCCATTCGAATTCAGTTTGATTGCAAACAATAACCAAGATAAATTTATTTACACATCAGCAAAGGATAATACTTTATTTTTTTGATGATTTGAAAAAAATACTTTATGTCACTATACTATTTAAGTAGTAGTAAAAATAAAACATATTTAATAAAATATAAAAAGAAAAGTGTTAAAATTAACATTTATTTTTTTAGGTTTTTTATAAGCATTTATTAAATAATTAAAGAGACATAAGTTCGATATTTTATTATTTACTTTAAAAAAGAAACTAATAATACAGTAACCTTAAGAAGGATACATGGAGAGCTTTTGTCTATTTTGTGATCATAGTTGATCATAGTTGATTTAGTTGATCATATCGATTACGATGTGTGTACCTATTAAAAAATGAAATTTCGAATATCTATGTATGCTTACTTATGGTGACGTTCACTATTAAAGTGAAAGTGGTACCATCCAATTTCTCTAGCCCATAATAAAACTTGCACTATATAGAACTCAGAGTAGTTAGTTTTGTGAACATTGAATCCATTTTTTGTTAATTGTGAAATACCCACGTCATTAACCTTTCGTAAAGATGACACTGTTCAGTTCAAAGGGAATCGGAGATGGTGTCCAGATTAAAGAGATTTAAAAAAAATGCAATATCGTTGTTTCGGTCAAAAAATAATATTTCAAAAACTGTAATAAATTTGTGGTTGGTTTCCACTCATTATTTTTCATGTTGTTGAAGATTCCAAATTGACACCCCATAGAGATGCTAGTATTGCATTATAATATTCTCATGTGACTTTAGCTTTACTTATGGTCACATGAAAACTTATTGGGTATATGAACTTTCTCTTGCCTATTAACTCATTCTGCCATTTACTAATTCTTGCTAAGAACGTCAATATTATAGTAACAAGAACATTTTTAAATGTGTCCTATAATAAATCGTATACACAATTGGTTCTTACAATCCAAATGTCCTTATTTTTATTTTGTTCTTGATTGCATAATGTGGATGGACAACTGAGGCTTTAGTTTCAATTCTACTACAGAACTAGTTATGTGCTCTACCGATAATAACACAACTTCAGGTCTGAGAAAAACTATATTTTATAAAAACTCTGGCTCAGAAGGTACATCATTTTGGAAGAAATTGATAGTTACTTATTTATTATAGCTACCAAGGAACGCGCATCAAGTTTTCTTATTTTGTTTAACCGCATTTACAAAATATAATTATCTCAAAAATGAACAATCTTCTTTGTAACCTAAAAATCACCTTAAACACAAGACTCAGAATTCTGGACTGTTATGTGATTAAAAATATGGATGTGAGAGTTGGATAAGCAACAGAAATGCGGTTCCTTAGACGTATGATAAGGATCCCATGGACACCTCAGACACAGCAGTTTTAGAGAGGGCAGGCAGACAATCAGGAAACAACAACTGAGCTTTTTAGGCCATTGTATGAAAAAAGGCGATTAGAAAATCTATTTCTCACATGGAAAATACAAGAAAAGAAGCGCAGAGGACGCCAAAGAACAACGCTTTTACAGAGCATCACAAAATGGACGGCTATGGAAGTAATTGAGCTTTTTAGATTAACAATGGACAGAAAGGCATGGCATTTCATGGTCGCCAACTTCACTCGATGAGGCACTTTAAGAAGAAGAATGATTTCGTTACTTGTCAAATTGGCCATAATGCTTGAGATTTTGAATTGCTTTTACTACTGATAGACCAAATTTGCTTTATCAGTAGTATAAACGAAATAAAAATTTATGAAAAAACAATTAGTTGTGACATTAATTCAAATTTTAACATTAAATAAATCGAATATCGAATAATATTTTTCAACGGAAACAACGATCTAATAAGATTTTTATACATTATCTTTAATCTGGACGCCATGTCTGATTCCATTTAAATGTTTATTTATTGATTGCTGAGTACAGCAGATGCACCACCCTCTCCCATTCCTTCCACAACTTTCTCTTTCTGATTTTGCAATCCTTGTATATATTTTGTTTCTTCCTGGAAGGCACTATAGTTAGCCTACACACAGAATTGGTCGCCCTAATTAGTAGGCATAGATATTATTATAATTTGATAACTTTTCGATAAACAATTGCGGAATGTATGATGTATCAATATGAGGAGTATGTATTATTCTGTTAGCGACCATTTTACTGTTTCTTTTACCCTCTTGCGTTGGTTAACTCTATTATCCATACTTAGGTATTTAACACAGTCATGTACCGATTGGGGTGGCAATTCGTCCCCCCCCATGAAATTCTAACCTAGGATTGCACTATGGTGATGAAAATGGCCATATTATTAGAACAATCAATATGTTCTACAAATGATGTTATGATTTAAATATTTTTTAAAATAAAATATAAGAGTCAAAGATGTTGAATTTGGTGTAGGCACAAAATGGTCAAAAAAAGGAAGTGACCTACCTAGTTAAGAGGTCTAATATAGCAGGTCATATGTTGGGAAAAATATGATTGAAATGTTTTAAAAGTTGTTAAACGTATAATTTGGAAAAATCCTAAAATTTAAAGCTCAAAAATAGTTTCAAAAATTAATGGCATCAAAAATAAAATGGGGGGGGGAGGGGGGTAAAATACACCCAATTTAGAACGGGAATTACTAACCACTAGAAATCAAGAAATGTTATTTTTCAAAATTAAAAATGACCTATTTTGTCAACAAGCTGGTGGCTAATTTTGCCAATCGCTAGATCATTTCAATACAATGTAAATCATAAGGGTACAACTAAGGTTCCATTGACAAAAGATTATAGAGGTAGATGTAGAGTTCTTATTGACTACGTTTAAATTTTTAATAAAAAAACAACAACTCTAGAATTCTTCACTAAAATTATGTCGTACTGATTTCATCACAAATTGGGACCAATATAGTTTGATTGATATGTACAGTTACATGGTATCACGTCATTCTCATCTCATTCATGGTACTCGGGACTCCTCATCAGAATACTGTGTTTTTCTCTAGTGACATCTCATTTCATCTATTTCATTCAATCTTTTGTTTTTACGGTATATTAGAAGTTTGTGTTTTTTGTAAATAATTGTTTTGTTTTCTTTTTTGGTACTTATCTACGAGTATTTACCTAATTTAAATTAAGTTGTCACGTGTACATATATAATTTATTATTCTTAGGTATTGACATCTTATTAAAAATACATTACACTACAATGAGTTTTTTTAATTTTGTTTATTTTGGTTCTATTTTGTTGGAAAAACTGTTCAATACAAAGTTATTTTTATTATGCTATACATAAAGGTAGATTTTTTTAATCTTTTATAAAAATATCAAATAGCCATTAGTCATGGCTCGTTGAACGCTTTAGATATTTTTTAAATGTTAGTTTTGAGACATTGGCCACCGTCGCTCCACTACAAAAAGTCGTAATATATTAATAGTCGTACATAATATAGTTGTCATTTATTTAATTGCCTGCTGATGTATTTATCAATATTATATAAACAATATATAAATTCTTTAATTACTGATGGAATCTATACAAAAGTATTGCTTACATTTCAACTTGTGAAGCAATGGACATGTCGATTGCTTCTCTCCAAATGACAATTTTACATTGTAATTGGATGGGACTATTCCTGATTAATAGACAATTACTTCTCACGTACGGTGAATCATTAAGTATGTCAGTAATATGTAAAAATAAATTTCGAAACCCAATTTTCTCAATTTTATTCATTTAAAAAATATCCAAATTAAAATAAAATTGGTTATAATATACCGAATTTTGAGTATATTGCATGAAATTTATTAGTGACTTTTTATTTGCTAATTATTGTATTCGAAATTTGTATATACTACTTTCTCTATATGATTAAATATGTACAACTTTTATAAATTTCGACTTTTACCATCATAGATCCCTATCCAATAACATCAGAATTTTCATTTATTCTTAATGAACTGTGCTGGAAGATTGTGACAACTTAGAATAGCAACTATTTAATGTTTTATCGAAAAAGAAACTTCAAAATTCTACTTCATCTATATTTAAATTAATAACAAAATTACAAGGTATAAGTATAGATAGGTATGAAGGAGTAAAATTCAAGTTTTATACAAAATAAATCGGTGAAAGGTTGGGTTTTCTAATGTCGAAAAATGTTATTTGCCCAATGCTTTGGAATATAGCATTCTATTTGCTAATTGCTTTAACAATATCTTCAAGATCCTCACTTGCTTCAAGCATTTGTTATACTCCTCCATGTTAGGGGCAGTTTTGCATTTGTCTTCTGATGTTTTGAAAAGGTCTTTAGAGATTGGCAACATTTCTCGTTTGTTCCTCAGCGCCATATCTAAAATTAATTTAAATTTCAGTATAAAAAAGATATTATAGAACTTTGACTCAACCTCGTGGAATAACCTACCTATCGGGGCCCAGAATATACCTACGAAAAGTATTAGTTTCTTTCGATTGGAAATTATGTAACTTTTTAAAAAGATATTTCCTCTTTCATGTGTTTTGTCATAATACTAAAATCTCCGCAAACATATCGCTGTTTGATGGAACAGTTTAGAATATAAAACATTCCATAAAATAGTTGGGTTTTTGATTAGCTTCCACAGAGGAAAGAGAGGTTAACTATCTTTGGGTCAGAGCCCTTAGATATACTCTTTTTATTTCCGGAGCTTCAAGCCTGATCCAAATCGTATCAAGCTATCAAACAATTTAGGAGAAGAATGTAAACCTTATTTATGAAATTGGCACCAATAAAGTTGAAAATTGAAGTCACAAAATTCGATTGTCTCTGGTATTTTCAAACGAAACTACCGCAGTGTGGTATAAATTTTATACCCATGTAGTAGGGCATCAAAATCCCCTATCTAGTGATATCAAAACCAGTTTGCATTGAATTTAGTTGGATAGTCCACAATTTCGACAAGGTGACTATAGCCATTCATATAGGAAGTGTTGGAGCAGGGCTCCAATTGTCGTACCATTTGGACATCGCATCTGTACTAAAACAATCTCTGTATAGTTAAAATTTACATTTATTTTTAAAGGAAAACCTATAATTTTTAGGCTTTTGGTTCAAATTTTCCCGAGAATTTCTTCAATCAAATTCATAAATCGACAGTATCTATGTGTTGTGCAAGTTGTAAAAAGTGACTTACAGTTCGTATGATGTTCCAACATCTTGTCTATGAGGTCTTCTGAATTTTTTAGTGGACCGCATAATCCCGAGGTTGAAATGCTAAGAATAATAATCAGAGGAAACAAAGATGCCATTTCGATTTGGATGCTATCCTTTGAATCCGTCTAAAAACTATTGCAGGCAATGATTTACTTCCTTTATATGTCAGTTGATAAACGTTACACGCTTAGACGAATGATAAATAATTTAATATTTGGTATAATATGACTTCATTCTATTTGCTAATTTAAAATAAATTTAGCAAAAAAGTAATTATTTGTATTGGACATAGCTTTTCCTTTATGGTTTTGTGTAGAATTGTTTTCGTTTGAAGTTTTATTATTCTGAATAAATTCGCACGGTATCAAAGAGTCGAATTTGTAGTTGTTATGCACAAATGATTTGTTTGATAATATATATTTTGTAAAACATCGTCTCTATTGGCAACATCTTTGTATGCAGATGTAGGCGGCGCGCTCTTCTGCGTAGGTCGTTTTAATTAATTATTGTAAATTGTCTGAAAAGGAAAACTGGTGTTATCTAAACCATGGACTTCTATAAAAAGCTATTTATAGAAGTCCATGTCTAAACCTACGGTAGTAGAATCTGACAAGAAAGGTCACTTTTCGGACAGCTGCCATTTGAAAGCTATTTAATATTTTGATGTAATTCATTTTTTGTGTGTGTCGTGTAGTCCCTCGACACTTAAGAGGTATGCCAACTATTACAGAAGCTTAGATATAAAGGGTAAAAATCCCGTTTTTTATTCTTATTCTTAATATTATTCTTATTCTTCAGACCCAATAACTACCCCTTAACTTTAATCGATTCTTTTGAAATTATTAACATATATTGGAAATATCCCAGAAATAAATAAAATGATATTCTCCCCTAGCAACCGTTACTAAGGGCCTCAATGTTCCATAGTAACCACCGATTTATAAACATTAGAAACATAATTGCAATTGCATATTTTAGAGCTACCTCAAATTAGTTTATAGTCCAAATTTGGTGCAAATAGCTGTTACAGAACGTTAGATATATGCAATTGAGTGCACTTGCGATTTATGGTATATAAACAGTACGTATATGAGAATATAAAACTGGAACAGAAAAACTATTAGCGAGTCCCGTTATTCAATGTGATTTTATAGATCTAACTACGATTTGTTTTACCTAACCTGCATAAACATTTTCCTCTATGATGTGTTTTATTCTATGGACTTTATTTTACTTCTAAATTTAAATTTATAAAATTTCTATAATATTTACCTACACTTTTCTAATCAGGTCAGCTTCATATGTAACTAAAGTTAAAGTCTTTTTTGAATCAACTACAAGTTGTGCTATCATAAGGCGGTCACTAATTCTTTTAATTTCCAGAATACTATTTGAAATAATAATTCCTACTCCATTCCCTGTGTTTGATTCCCCAATATAAAACATTCTAAGCCCATTCCCAATAGTCCTTGTCTTTGCTTCTTTCCATTTACTTCTTGGACACCTGCAACTTGTATTCTTCTTCTTTTGAGCACTTCTGATACTTCTGTTGCTCTGCCAGTCATTGATCCCACATTCCAAGTTGCTAAACGGAAGCTCCCAGATTGCTTCTTCAGCCCTGAACACTGATCTTTACAGGGTAGCCCTTGCTTAGTTTTCATCCCAACCCAGGCGAAAATGGAACGCGTCGCTTACAGGGTACGCCCTAACATAAGGATGCTTCTTTTTCTTGTGGCTCATGGTAAAAAATCTTTGGCAAAACTGTTTTACAGCCGGATGCCCTTCCTGCCATCAACCCTCACCAGTTACCCGGGCTTGGGACCGGCTACTTTCTTGATCAGAGGTGGCCCCCGTAACCATAGTGCATTCCTCTTTAGGGGACTGCAAGAGGTCCAATAGGTTGGGCTTCTAACCCAAGCATAACATCCCCCAACCTATACTAATAGGCTGGTTTAATTTCCATTTCATTGGTGAGT
>JAUYWI010103906.1:0-11336 GCA_034780595.1 Parotoplana pacifica | reverse complement strand
GAATTCAACTAGAAGTTATAGCACAATGAAATACATCTCGGTCTGTCAGACCCCATCTCCGTACAGCACGTGTTAAAAGGAATTTGGCTAGTTGCAATTTATTATGAACATTTCGAAATTTAAGTTGCATTTAGAAAAAAAAATGACAAATATCGATTTTTTACAATAAATAACAAAGATATCGAGCGATGTCTTTCTTTTATATTTTTCGCACCTGGAACAACCCTGTTTATCAAATAAAACAAGAATTAACTTAGTTGTAATACTTTCGACTAAATCTGAATTCAGGCCTGGCGTGGGTAATCATAGAAATGCAGATTGGTAAAAAACAAAATTCTCTACACAACTCGTATCTTCATAGCATTTCTCTCGCGCATAGACATGTTAATCTAGAAGAATGCAATAAAGAGACATATTTTGCACTCGTGTAAATAAATATTATTATCAGGAGTCAATCGACGTAGCATAAAATCAACTTACAGTTTGAGCCTCGAGACATAGATGACAGGCACACGATCTGAATAAGAAACTCCCATTTGGTCCAGGATATCATCAACATTTTGCTCAAAGTATTCCACTCCACCAATGCGCATCCATGGAATTTTTGAGTCAATGCTTTGATTGTTTGAATTTAATCTCAGGCGAACCCACTGTTTGTTAACAACTTCTATTCGAGCGATGCAATTTCTACCAAATAAAAAAATTACATGTAGAACAGGAGAAGACATAGCCATGCCAAATTATCATTTACCATTGGATATGATTTGTCCGATATGAAGGAGAGAAATTAAAAACTCTATTTAATAATATGCTTTCCTGCTACTCACTACGTATTACCAGAAGTCTCAAATAATATAACTATAACATGCATACTTAGCTAAATAAAGCTCAGTGAACTCCTTCCAGGTGATTTCTCTGTATCGATTCATATCATAGAGGAAGAAAAGAGCAGGAATACTAATTGCATATAGGGAAACATATGCCCAATTGATTTTACCACCAGAGCCACCTGGTCCTCCACCACCTGTGAAGGATTTCCACATATTTTCAATTTCTTTTTCAATTTGTTCCTTGGTTTTGGCATCTGGTCTAGGAGGCCTTGGTTTGGGCGACTCATTTTGCTTAGGGGGTACTTTCTGGCCTGTTCCACTTTCTTTCTGAGCCTGTTTGGGTGCTTCCTGCTTCTTGATTTCCTTTGGGTTGTTTGACTTCTGTTCAAAGAATTTTTTAAATCTTTGAGGAGGTGGTTCACTCTTACAGAAAAGATTTGAATTTGTGTAAAATTTCTTACAGAACGGAAGTGCCTAAAACAGATAGTATTAAATATTTAAGTGTCAAATTTGATATTATCTTTGATAAAAAAAACTTTTGATTTAAGTATCTGCATTCGTGTTTTGTTGAATTTGTGGTTATGGCATATATTAACAGTCAACTCAAACTGTTGTATGAGGAAAATAATAAAAATTGGGAAATAAACATCTTTAAAACTATATTTATGTTCTTCCCAATTTTTAGATGCTATAACTAAATCCAGGTTTCATTAAATTTTCGAAAAATTAAAATGATATTTATCTTTTCTTTCTTTACTAAAAAATACGATTATTCCATGGTGACTTAGATAACTGAATGATATTATTACTTAACATTTCCTTAATAATTTTATTGAACTCCTTCTTAAAGAATATGAGGTAATTTATACTGATAAAGTTTTATAGGCAAATTATCACCAGTATGAATAGTTTGAAAAAAAACACACTAGTTTTGCCTAAATCATGCATACCTTCAGAAAAATATCAGAAAAACTGTGCAAAATTTCTTTTTAGCTCTTCATGATCAGTTTCCAAAATAGTATTACCTACGTCTAAGGGTTGACTGATTTCCATTTGCACCTTTCTTGATCATTTTGTCATCGATCCAGGGTTTCTTTGGGACAACAGATTATTATGAACACCATCAAGAAAATTATTTTGATTTACTCTATAGTCAAGACCACAACATTTTTTTATAAACTGTAGGAAAATAATTTTGAATCCCAAAATGTCAGTCTAAAAATTGCTCAAACTTTTTTCTATAATTAGTGAAATGAATTGCTCAAACAGATTTATCATGGTTACTGAATGAAAATTCAGAATTCAAATGCTACCATTAATTGATGTAATTAATTTACACATAAACACACTAATTCTATTACTTCAGGGAATTCTGACCATAATGTAGATCCCAATGTGAATGATTTATAAAATGTTTAATAAAAAACTGTGATATAGTTGATCTACAAATTGAAAAAAATATACTTACCTATTTCAATAAGAATTAATGAAGCAGAATAATAAACTATAATATGACATCAAAAACTACTGTGGTCACTATTTATTTAAATCTATCAGGGTTATAAAATATAAAACAGCTCAGTTTGTTAATTTTAAATTGTGTAAATTTGTGTTATTTCATAAAACTATGTATTGCTTGGTATGCCATAGTATTTTCAATTTTTAATAAAGCTTGTGATTAACATGTTCAACAAAATAATGTTTACATATTTAATAAAAAGTGTCTTAATGGTTTTACCATTGTCATCTTTTCTTTTACTTGCAATGTTTGTTTGCAAGTTGGGGCCTTCCCACATACCACCTTCAATTAGCAGGTTGGTTACCCATCTCCAAAATATTTAATTGCAAGTGAGGAAAGGTCCTATTTAACCAATGTCTGATTTCTGATCTAGCCTATCCTTAGTGGGTTTAGACATTCTATTTTATGTTAATTGTTATGCTAAAATTGCCATGTGAGGCTCATATAAGCTATTAACCTACTCTAAGATTCATTATTCATATTCTCTTCAGTTAGCAAATTTTATGCAGCATTTAGGGCTATGAAAGTTACACTAAACAGTATTCATTTGGGCAACATTTGAACAAATCTAAATGTGATAATTAAAATTGCAATCTTATTAGATGCACTATAGTCAAATTTGTTTGTGTAGCAAAAGTGTGAATCCAACATAAAATACCTTGAAAATGCCATTTTTGGCAGATTTATGCCCAAAAAATGTTGTTGGTTTTCCTGGATATGTGTAATATTTAGCTAGTTTTGCCAAATCTCAAAAAAACATTTGGCAGCAGTTTAAAGAGTACAATTTAAACCTAGTTTTAGCTTTCTTAATGTTAATATAGGCTCAGAAAATGTTTGCAAGAAATGATGAAAAAAGCACCATGGATAGAAAAAATGTTATTAAACCATAGAATGGTCAAATGAATAATAAGGTAAATATTACTTAATTCCTTCCTCTTCTACGTTTACTGGACTAAGCTTAGTAACACATATTTGTTAGCAAAACTAATTGACATACAAGTATATAATATTTTTATAGTACCTATTTGAGATAAGTTGGTCTTCTAAATATTGGTTTAGTATATAGTTAACATTAATAAATAAAATTTCATATTCTTTAAATATACATATGTTCTTAGCTAATAATAATTTTAGTATATAGAGCACTGTTCTCAAGGCAAATAAAGACTACAAAAGTTACTCCATCTACCATGCCCTAAAAATAATCAACCACATTTTATATATCAATCTCTCAACTAATTTATATTTGTTTAATGATATAAAGATGGTCCAAAAGGCCTAAAAGATGTTTAACTCTCTCAAAATTCTTGAAATATATGAAATTAAACATGGTTAGCTATGATATTTAGGTTGGTATGGCTCTAAAAAGATTATAATAAGTAACTAGATATTTCAATGCATGAATCAAAAAATTTAAAAAAAGATTTTAGAGCTAAACTTATATTAATTGTAGTACAATGACTTAATGCAGGAACAACAGTCTTAAATATTGGGGTGGCTCAACATAGAAATCAGAATATTGGTCAAAGTGGATGTAGTGTCTTTGTCAAAAATAAGAACTTATTTTTCCAAATCAATTATAATTTATTGTACAAGAAAATTAATATAAATAGGCATTTTTTCAATATATACAGATACAGTACAATGAATGATATCTAGGGTGTAATGAAAAAATGGTTGTGTTCCAAAAAATGTATATTTATTGATATATACAGCATATGTATATGCATAATTGATTGATAGATACATCTTGACAATGCAGTTTCAACATTTTGAACTGGTGATCCATGATTTCAGCAGTGTCCCTTAGGAGAGACAATCTCAGAAATACTTTCAGTCACTTGTTGGAAAATCAATGTGTACACAGCAAGAAGATTTGTGTCTGTTGAATAGGTGGGTTGAGGTAGTCAGACAAAGTATTTTGTTTGAAGAAATTCAGTTGCGACCAATGAGTTGGCTTCATAACTTGTCGAAAATGATCAATTTAAAATGTAGAAAGATGCAAAAATGTTAGGTAATTTTTGAGTATATGAAATTATAAACAACCAGAGTATTCAAAATGAATGCCAATACACAATTTCAATATAATGCTCTATTCCAAAAATAATGGGAAATGACCTTTTTTCAATACACCCTATATTTATAAATAAGCATATTATTCAGAACTACTGGACTGTAGGTTTATTTAAAATGAACTGAATCAGTCTTTTTCTAATATTATTTAAACCAACAAAGTCGGTAAGAACTTTCTTCAAGTCAACAGCATCTGTTCTAGTTTTGTGGGCATATAAAATAAGTAGATTATTCATCCATTCTTGGCTCATTGTATTTCTCAAGTATGTTTTGAGACGGCGGAGAATGGAGAATGATCTTTCTGCAGTAGCTGTAGTTATGGGAATCGTTAGATAAATACGTAGTAAATTGTTTACTTCGGAAAACATAACTCGGCCAATTTTTGATTCAATGAGAGCTGCACTGATTTGGGAGATGTGAGTAATTGGGAGTTTCTGATCCATGGATTTGAGAAAATCTGGAAGCAGTTGCAATTGTACAAGGAGCCTGTCTTTGTCCACATCTGTATGGTACAGTGTAGTAAGATTGTCAGACATTGGAGTTGGACTACCATTGGATGAATTTAGTAGAAGCCGTTCGATTTCTATTGCTGTTGTAAATGATGCTTGTGTGAATCGTCTCTCTAATTCTGATATTGCCAGGTCATGGACTTCATAGTATTGCTGTCTGAAATAGCTTTTTGGATCTTCAAACTGAACAGGCTGTTCTCCATCATCTAGTCTGCGTGGTACTTTTCTATATCTAGGCAAAACCGCTGGATCTGTCTTGCTTGAGGCTTCCGAGACCACTTCGTCGTAAAAAACATTAAACCGCTCTTCACAACGATTGCTTAAATAATAACTTGATGCTGTTTTACCTGCTTCTTTTGCAGCCTGAGCAGTCATGTCTTTACTTTGTAAGACAGTTGCGAGTTCTTCTGCAGGGGTGAATATATGAAGTGCTAGCTTCAAGCCAAAATACGTTGAAAATTTTTCCAAAAGTGCAGCAATCCCTCCTGCAGCAATGCCGTTATCGTCTCGTGTGGTTGCATTAATCTCTGCCATTGTATCTTGCAATACATTGTAATTGGAAATAATGGAAAGAAAGGCTGCCCGTCGAACCGTCCACCGGGTTGGGCAAATTGGTTTGATAGACTGAACTGTGGATGGAGCACAACCAGTTTCTAAATGACCGGATGCATTAATCTGATTAACTTTCAAAAGAACTTCTCGTTTGGGTGAGAATTTAATCAGTCGGGCGATTTCCTTGGTAATGTCCAAAGCATCCTTAATCGCCTTTGTCTTCTTTGTTACATCTTGCATTACTAGACTAATACAATGTGCCAGGCAATGTACTGGAATAGCCGCTGGTGAATCATTCAACATTTTTTGAGCAACACCATTTAATTTACCCATCATATTTGCTGCGCCATCGTAGGCCTGGCCTCTGCAGTTCTTTAAAGGAAGCATACACCTTATAAGAATGTCTTGAATAGCAGATGTTATTGTGGCTGCATCTGTCTTCGGCACATTTACCATTCCTATGGGTTCCTCATAAACAATGTGGGACTCATCAACCCACCGTATGGAGATTACCAATTGTTCTTTGTTTGAGCAATCTGTTGCTTCATCTGCCAAAATTGAATACCATTGTGCCTCATTAATGTCCTTCATTATTGATCGAAGACTAGTATTTGCCATCAACTTGATTAGTTCATTCTGTGCTTCATGGGAACTGTAGGGTGTATTCTGTATTTGTAAAGATCCATCGGGTGTGTTTTTAACTTCATCTATTAATTTAAGTAGCTGGAACAGGTTGCTTTCTCTGTCAGTTTTGCCTCGTATAGCAATATTCTGCCTTGAAAGATATCGAAGACAAGACATGTATACCAAAAAATTCTCTCTGTGAACTTTCTGCTGATCTTTCAATGAATTTACCAGTTGGACGTTAACAGCTGAATCTGGAGCCTCTAATGCAGAAACCTTCAAAACTGCTTCACGATGGGCATGGCTACTTTGGTGCTTTCGAAAAATATCTTTTGCCTTTTTCCATGTCTGAACACCTTCTTTGGTGAATGTTGTTTCGGCTTTAGTGCTAAATGTTATTAATCCATTGGTGACTGCTTTCATACAAATGTAACACATAGCCTTATTTCTGAATGTACAATAACTTATCCAAGGAAAGTCTGAATACCAAGCTGTTTGAAATGTTCTACCTCCAATTTTCGAATTGCTGATAATATTCTTAGAAGGCTGGTATGCCTTATTATCTGATAGTGTACAGCAAGGACACATGCAATCATCTGCTGTTAACAGTGTAGAGACTTCCGCTGTTGAAGGTGCAGAGACCGCTGTTGAAGGTGCAGAGACCGCTGTTGAAGGTGCAGAGACCGCTGTTGTTGAAGGTGCAGAGACCGCTGTTGATGGTGCAGAGACCGCTGTTGTTGAAGGTGCAGAGACCGCTGTTGTTGAAGGTGCAGAGACCGCTGTTGAAGGTGCAGAGACCGCTGTTGAAGGTGCAGAGACTGCCGTTGAAGGTGCAGAGACCGCTGTTGTTGAAGGTACAAAATCTTCTGATTTTTTCTTCTTCAAACCAAAATCAAACAATGTTGCAGGTTTTTTTCTCTTTTTCTCTGACATTTCTGAAATTAAGAATATAAAATATTTTGAAACAGAAGATCATACCACACGGTGTGAGAGTCACCATACATATATAGGCGTCATTATTTGGCAACCTACATAGTTCTGCTATAGGGATTATTCTAGCTTATCGATGTCACAGTTCTGTATAGAACTCATTAGGTCTTCAAATTTGTAAATAATTTTTTAATATTATCTACTGAGCTTCTATTTTTATAAGTATTTTTTATTAACATTTTGTATATCAGACTCATGTTGATACTTTTTAATATTTTGTGAAATTATTTCTATCTATTTAAAACAAAAATGAAATGACACTACAGCCTAAACGGTTGGTTCTACACCTAAGTGGACTGCATTATTAGATAGAGAATTAAAAAGTAGGTGTATATGAAAAAAATTGGCCAGGGGTATCTTTAGGGAAGACAAAATGCATTAAAAACAGTTTTCTATTAGATTATAGCAAAAAAAGATTTTGTAACTCCCTAAATATCATGTGGTCGTTTTTTTTTCTTTTATAGCTTATAATGGCTGTTACATACATACAAACAATGTCATGTATAATACATGATAGTACACTAGACATTACTCTACAAGGAAATAAATAAAAACACTTACTTTTGTAATAGTCAGACTATAATAATTTGTATTTTAAACACTTCGCCAATAACTATAAATACCGGAAGAGACCTTATTAAAACAAAAATTAATTAATTTAAACAAACGTAAAATTTTTGCATATACAAAGAGGCAATGTGCTTACAAGCAGTGTCTTGCATCTAGTAGTTTATATAACCTTTTGATTTAAACAAATCGAAGTAAATAAAGATGTAATTATTTGCAAAAATGCATTTATCATAGTTAGGCGTAATGTGCGTCTGACAGTAACTATGTACCTAATGCATGGAATTTTAATGGAAATTTAGGTAATAAAGCTTTGCATATATACGGACTACCATAGTACTATACCTAGCCATAAAAATATAATTCAATGAATAAAATTTATAACAACAGAAATACAGACCTCTCTATCAGTCTGTATTTCTATGTTATGTGGTCAGAAGAATTATAAGGGAAGATTTGCCTAATAAGAAAAAATATTTTAACTAAATCCACAACATAATGTTATTGTGCGAGATGTATACCAATTATTTGACCTATCATTTTTCTATTTGTAAAGTAATTATTGGGGTGGCGGAAACATACTCCAGCCACCCCAAATAAATTATTGGGGTGGCTTAGCCACCCCGCGCCCCCCCAGTTCCGGCGCCCCTGCGACAAGATATCTAAAATTGATATATTTGTCTATACTGATATATATGTATTACCCAGATAGATTAAGATATGTATATGTACTTAATTAGAGTGGGTAGCCATTTAAAATCTGAAAACATTCTAAAAACAAAGTCTTAATTAAAAGCCTACCTAATAATGTTAAATAATATTTAAATACAAGGAATTCAAATTTTGGCAATTTTTATTTTTATTCAGCAAAAGACTAAAATTTACATTTATATTGAAATATTTAAAAAAAATTCTTACAGATTTAACAATCACCTTTGTTCAGTTCTGTACTCATAAATCTACCTGTTGTGTAAAACACTCTCAACCCATAAAACTTACCTATATCTCCATAACCAAGATCATCTGCAATGATGATTAAAATATTAGGCTGTTTTGTAGCACAAGCCAATTTCGCAAATATCAACACTAGTGACCCAATGACAGTTGTCAAATGCATTGTTACTTTCAGACAGTTAGACAAAGACAAACATGCAAAATAATATTTTTTTCTAGTAGATAGATGTTTGTGCAATAAGACTAGCTATTTATATACATATCTAGTTTAAGTACTGATTGATTCAGTTGATATCGTCGCATGATTTTATCAGTACTATACACTTTGAACTAATACCAATAGAACTGTGTTACAAGATTCCAGAGAGTCGCACATAAAGTTGTAGAGAGAAGATACACCTCTTTCAGGCACAACCTTTCATTAAGCCAAAATTTTATTTTATAAACATTTTATCAACCGAACACAATTACTAAGATTAAATAATTACATCATAGCTATAGCATGAACAATTTTACAGCTGCATAATAATACATTTAACACACTGTAATATGTGACAAACTGCATGCATAAAACCACTAACTGAACAGGAGTTTATTTTCTAGATTCAAAATATTTACTCCAACCAAACATAAAAAACAAAACTGATAATCAAAAATCATTGAAATAAAATGTAATTGTAATTTATAAATAATTAAAGTCATTTTCAATCAGATAGTCTTATTCATATTTATTCATAAAAGTCGTATTTAATATTTTATTAGTGAAATTTGCTCATCTACAAACTAACATTTAAAAATGTCCACCTTTAAAAATATAAACTTCTAAGAAGATACAAGAATTTTGAGATCTGTCTTCTGTTAAATTAAAAAGAAAGACTTTTTGCATTTAATAAAATAATTATAAAACATACTTAAAACGTTCAAAACATTCTCGATAAATGTTTTACAATTTTATTCAAATCGGTTCATGAGAATAATGATATCCTAGGTAGAGAGAGGCTATCTAACAGCATTATGTACATTACTTAATCAAAATACAGAGGATTATCCACTAAGAAAGTAATACATATTGTACTCGTGAGCTTAAGTTTGACTGTTATCCCATTTTGAATCCCAGCAATTATAAAAAGGAAATTTGCAACACGTCTGTTGCCACGGTCAATATGTCATTTTCTGCCATTCAAACTGACTAGGAACAGGAACAATACAGTTTACTCCAAAGATTATTAATTAATATATAATCTTTGGTTTACTCCGGCTAATCGGAACAGGAAAAAGGCAAAAAATGTTCCGATTAGTCAAAAATTGATTTATTTCTCAAGTTTATTATAAATATGTATGTATGTGTGTATGTGTATATATACTCAAATAATATGCAAAAGTTTCATTGTTTCGAAAACGTCAACTATTTTTTTTATTGAATTCAGGCTTTATATAATTATTTTAATCCGTATATTCAAAAATTGGAAAAACAAAATCAAGTGTAAATATGTAATTATAGTACATTATCTCGTGTGAAAATATTTTCTGTTCATATTAGACGATGCAAAATACATTATATGAATAGGGACCGCTCCACAAAAAATATGTTCACAATTCACATTAGCAGGTAGTTCCGATTAGCCTGAGTAGACTGTGTTTGCAAAATGAAAAGCAATAGCTTAACGAAACTGAGATAAAATGTTTTAATAAAGTTCACTGTTGAAAATTAGAGGAGGATCATGATAATATGCCATCTTAAAACAATGATAACAATTATTTTATTAAACTTTCTATCAGATTTCTTCTCTATGAATTTCACGACTACCTTCTTAAGAATCTATGATGGCTTTAGTCACCCATATTTCCAAAATTTATGCTGGCACACTCGAATCGGATTGTCTCTTTAATTGGTCAATATTTCTTGGCCGTTGGCAATATACGACGAACTTCAGATGTCCCCACAAAAAGAAATCAAGAAACGATAAACCTGGTGAACGATCGTACCACGTCTACTAATCCACTTATCTTTGAATTGATGATTCAGAAAATCCCACACAATGGTTGAAAAATAAGCTGGTGCTCCATCTTGTTGAAACCATGCGTTGAATGTTTCCGTCAGTGGAAAGTCATCTAGCATAGGCACCAAGAATGTTTAAAGCATTCGAAGAAATGTTACTAAAATCCAACTTTGAATCAAAGAAATATGGTGCTAGTAAACGTTCATCCTTATTGCTTTCCCAAACCATTAATTTTTGATAATTTTAGACATGAGTAGCTTCCATTCAATGTGGATTTTCACTGAACCAGTATCGCGAATTGTGTCGGTTCACAATACCGCTCAAATGGTATACTGCCTCATCAGAATAAATTGTATGCTTATAAAAGTTTTGATCCTGTTGTTGAAACCAGTCGCTGTCATCTCCATGCAGTTCTTAAGTTATGGAAGCCTTGTACGGATGAAATTTATTCTCGTGTAGTATTCGCTGAATAATACTGCGCCTGGAGACTCCAGTTTCGAGTGTCAACCTTCTTGTCGACTTTTTGGGAGTGACTAAAAGATGAGCCAAAACTGCTGCTGAGGTTTCTTCATCGGTCGAGCTTCTTGGCATTCCTGGATGTGGACTATCGTGGACACTTCCACTTTTTTTTAAACGTTTGATTCTATTCTATTCTATAGTGTTCTGCCGAATTAGTTATTAGGCAGGTTCAATTCTATGGCATCCACTTTCTCCATCC
>JAUYWI010103895.1:0-11337 GCA_034780595.1 Parotoplana pacifica | reverse complement strand
CACACTTGCACAGCTACGCAGCGACTCTTGTCATTTACTCAACCAATTCCAAAATAAAATAAATCCCAATATAGCTAGCATATGTCCATCATGCAAGCAATCAGCCCACAACACATTACACATATTTAACTGTCCACATCACCCGACACACTTGAATGTCTCTGACCTATGGTCAAATACATCAGATGTAATCAAATTCATAACCCACCCTGGGAGGACTACCCCTTTTTACAAGGGGTAGGAGCTACAACAACAACATTACCTAACTGACCTACCCATCATACATATTTGAAGTCAATCTGACAAACTTTAATTTTGGGCCCTTTATGACGTCATCGGCCCCTAGATTGCGCCCATTATTGAGTTTTTACAAAAATAAAATCGTTTACCCTAGAACATTCTTACCAACGTTCAGTCCAATCCATGCACGGCAAGTTTTAGTTCCAAGGGGGTGACATCCCAACCCCTTTATCAGCGAAGGGTTGTTGTTGCTTCGGTTTAGGTACCCCCGCCAGGGTCCCACCACATTGGCCGAATCTTCTTGAGATACCTCGCAGCAGCCTTCTCGTTTCTCAGTGCCCTAACGCCTTCAATCCCCCACCTTCTTCGCCTCTCTTCCCTTCTAACGCACGTAACCCTTCTCACCACAATCTTTACATATACCATCAATGTTGCCAATTCTGTTTGGGTAATATTTAGTTTTATGACAATGTCCAGTCCGCAACTGGGCCGCAATCACACTTGTCTGTCTGTCCTTCTGTTCTCTCTCTATCTTGCCTTCATATACATATCTTCTTTAGTCTTTCTTCCAGTGTCGGGTTTTACAGTATGTCTCTCTTCATCTTCTTTTTTACTGCTTCAAATTTAATATTCACCTCTTTCTGGTCTAATAGTCTTGTTGCATTTGCCATTCTACTATTTGCCTCTTCATTTCCTTCAGTCCCCACGTGAGCGGGTGTCCACTGTATCCTTACCTTCGTTCTGTCACACTATGAAAATTAAATTTATAGCTGAAATTCTTTTTGACGTTTTTAAAATGTATTATTTTCTTCTTTTTGTAATATATACATAAATTAATATCAAGTTCTTTCTGTCATTACCGTAACTTGTAATTTACTAAATAGAAAGATATTACCAAAACCTTTAGCGATAAATCGTTAGAATGACCTCGATACTTATACACCCATTACAAATGGAAATAAAAATAAAAATTTGAGGAACAATGGCTATGTGAAATGCAAACTTTATTCAAAAACCAATTGGTTATAAAAATATTACAAACTGTTTCTCAAAGGTGCATAAATTTATTTAAAACAATAGATGGGAAAAGTACGTTAATAATTAATCATATTATAGTTAGTTTTATTAACAAATTACCAGGTAACTTAGGAGACAGACTCGTAACTTTACGGATTTCTAAATAGAATCCATATTAACTGAATCATGTAATATTGAAAGCCTGTAGATGTGGCCTCTATATCAGATTGTCTCATCACCATTCCTTCAATTTTACCTTGGCTGTTTTCAATTTGAAATTTAAAGTATTCACCATCATAGTCATATTGTACTAAAACATAAATACAAATCATATAAAAATCATCAAGCCTTGCTTCACTTTGATCTCAAATAGGTACCTAAATATCAAACCAATTTTTATAACATCTATTCTTTCTAATTTTTGAAATATCCAACTTTTAACTACGTTAAATACGTTAAATAAGTAAAACCAATAATATTATTTCATTAAATTAGTAAAATATCACTAATTATTACCAACTATTACCAACAATTATTACCAATTATTACCTACTACCCACAGAGTATAAAAACAAAGAATTTTGCAATGTATTGATTGTACATATATAAAATTATCTCGAATAAAATTATTTGTGCAAATATTCTTTTTATAATAAAAAATAACTAGTAAGCGCCTAATTAAATTAAGTTCAGTTTTTTGTTGAGATTCTTGTTTAGATGAAATCTAAAAAATATTTTTTTTAAACAAAGTATAGACAGAGTCTCTATGCAAATTATTGTAAACCATTGATATTTTAGTTCCAGGCATAAAAACACACCTTTTAGAATTACGTACAATTGTGAAAATATGTGTTCTAAAAAACAAATTCATAAATTTTAAAACTAAACTTGTTGTAAAATTCGAATTGTATAGGTCGAAAAATGAACTCTAGATCTTACAAAACTAAAAATCTGTGTTCACAGGTTCTGTGAGCTGCTGGTGTTTGTTACGCGACAGTCGGCTTAGAATACACTTCCTCTAACAATTGTCAATTGACTTGGGCAATACAAGCACAATGTGGTGGTATTTCTCACTTTTTGTATGTTTGGGCAATACTATGGCTTCAAATTTGGTAAAACATATCACATGAATGAATATGGCACTCTACTGTAGCGTATGTCGTGCATCACCTATTTTACGATAAAACTTATCTGTCCGCTACTAATACCGCAGCTGCTGCTCTATTCAATGATTTTAATACTGTCATTTGGATCTGGAGGGTTCCACGAGACTGCTAACAACAGAGTTCTCAAAGGAATCGATCCCAGAAATAAGCAGCTACCTGTGACCTTGAGTTATGTTAGAAAGTTTAACTATATGAAAAATCTCCCAAGTGAAGAGAGGTAGGTAGCCGCGGCCAATGCATGCTCCGATTTAGCAACTTTTAAATGGTCTCCAACCTTCAGTTTTATGCTGCGTTTGCTTGGCTTTGGATTACCTCTGTTGTTGATAATATTTTCAAAAACTATCAAAGCATTATCATCTCCAAGCAATGCTGGAGCCAGCTTTGTCATGCCATGTGTAGTCTGATTGTAAGTTTGTACAACCTTTGACAACAAGTCTATCCAACGCTTTGTTGTATTTGTTGTCATTGCTGGAAAAGCTTTACTTTTATTGTTTGATTCACGCGTTCAACAAAGGGAAAACGGAAAGCTTCCCAACCGCATATTCAATAACTAATCTGATATAGACAAAGCAATGTTTGAAAGGGTCTCCTATAAATTCCTTTTCTTCACACCAAATTTGTTTGTGAATCTTGCACATCGCCACAAGCTTAATTGCATAACATTTTGTTCAAGCAGAACGACCTCATTGATCATTAAACATTTCAAAAACACCTTTATTGATCATTTCAGGCACCGAAGTTATATCCCAAGACTCCACATTGATTAACAAGGAATCAACTCTACACAGACCAAAGCAGGAATAAAGTGAAATATAAAAATTAAAAATCAAGTAATTTTAGTTTGGTAAATATGTACTACATAAATTGTACAATTTTCTTGTCTTTTTATCAACAACCAACGAAATCGCAGTGAAGACATAGACTAACTTGTTTGTTAGTCTATGAGTGAAGATTATTGAGCGGTCATAAGTTGGATTTTGAACCCATTTAACAACGAGTTCATCCGTGACAGCAAGTTGAAATATTGGTCTATTGCGTTTTTGTTCTTGGGTATTGTCAAAAATTGCATTATTGTTCAACTTTGACAAATGTGTCTCACTCAGTCGTAACGTTGGGTTATGTTGTTGTTACCGTACTGCCGAAGCTGAGATGATTGGTCCAACAACACTGGATTTTTGTCAGCTTCGTTTGCCAGATCAACATAGGTGTAGGACTCGGTAATGTATAAAGTAATCAATTTTTGATTCCACCGACGCAATTAGTTTCCTTTCTTGACCGATAACCATTTTTCCTTCATAATTATCTGTTGTACATAGATACAAATCAGCCATATCAACAGTTGTTTGTTCAAGAGAGCAAGTGGGTAAGATAACTAAGGTCAACATCCAAAGCATAACTCGCAAAGAGCACACCAAAAACAAATGTTCCTTAAAAAGTAACACTTTTATATTCAGCTTGATACTTGAATTGCCGCCGCAGAAATACTTGTGAATCTTCATACTCTAGATTCTAGAACAACAATCTTGTATTGTGGATAAGAGCCTCAAATTTTCTCATGACATCAACATGTACACAACAATCGAAATCGTATGGAAATTGAGGATAGAACCAGGGTGACTGCTACTTCAATAATTTGTTTCCACTCCAACACATTGCGCTGATGTTTGGGTAAAGCAAAGGTATCTTTCTCGGCATACGAATTTACTGTTGCCAAATAAGCACCTGCAATAACAGATGTTGGGTTGGCACCTGTACGCGAGGGTCTAATATCCATATTAATTATCTTTGGTGTCCATTGTTTTCGTAGATTGGACGCCTAACCCCTAAATCCACGTACTTTATTTCATAGTGAGGAGTAATATTGCCCTGCAAGAGGTAAATTGAATGAGTCACAAATTTGGATGGGGCATTAGTGAAATTCATACCTAAAGAAATATACTGTAAAAACAACCATATAACTCAAATTTATATCGATGAAATACATGACGATGAAGTACATGGCTAATACAAGACACATTAATATATACAAATTTCTATTGCTTTGGAACATTCCAATAAACTGCACAGATATAATCAAATATTAGTAAACATAAACCAGTAATGTACTGGATGTCCATCATATAATGTCAGTTCAATGAGGGCACAAGCCATAAAGGCGGCGCTGAGATTGCTTGTTTGAGCAAATAAATTTAAAGTAGTGATCATAATACCGATCACAGAGCACTGTTTTTGGCGCACAAAAGTGATTAAGTCATTTCTGGTCTTTGAGCGCCTTAGTTTGTCAATGGAAGGGCTCACTATAGCAGATTTGTTAAGTTGGAGGAATTTCACGTCCTCACTTTGAAACATATAAATCAGCCCTGGAAATGATTTGGAGGGCCCAGCCTCGGACACATCAGCCCCGTTCCCAATAAATTCAAATGGGCGGACGAATCTATCAAAAAGGCATTCATCTGCTTTTCCACCTCTGTTGATATCCATCCCAAATCTGGAATGGTTAGTGATCTATGCAGCGGGGAAAACCGCGATCTAAAGTCCAAACGATCAGGATCGTCCAACGCAGCTTGTGTTCTTGGAAGGTATGAAATTCCGTCAATATACCCATTCTAACGCCCATAAATATTGTTATGTTGGTCCTTCACATCAATGTAAATTTGTGTATAGCCTACAATAAAAAACGTTCCTAAGTGGCAGCTAAGTTTTTAATACTGTAACAAAATGTTAACTTGCCCATTGGTACACAAAGCGTACCAAAAAAGAGGAAATACCTCCAAAATAAGTAAAACAAACAAGTTCAAAACGAGAAAAGAATAAATCACAATAAATATTGTAGTCAAGAAACCTTGGAATTGGTCCGAAACCAACGGTAACCAATAAAAATAATCCTAATTATGCAAATCAAACTTTATTCTAAGATAATTTCTGAAAGGATAACATTTTAATAGTCAATGCGGCACTGACTGTAAAATAACAAATTACCGGCCCTTATATAATTCTAAACCAACAATGTTTCCTGTGTTCACGACGCATTTACAAATTTTTCGCTCACTAAGGAGAAGGAGGGCAAAGGGGGTAACCTAAATGCACCTTTAATCATACGGGGCAGGGGAATCAAAAAATAAGGTGAGCTTAATTGATTCAGAATTCAATTCTGAGTCGATTAAGTTCAACATATTTTTGGCTCTCTAATATTTTGACTCACTGTATATTAAATATATTTGTGGCATTTTTAGATTAGATTAAACAATATATGTACATGTATTATAGCCATATTGCATGTAGATACAATTCCTAGATATGGCGCTCTATAGATATTGAAATACCTACATCCCTATCATTTTTTTCATATTTAGCTAAACATTAAATATCCATCCCAAGTATAGTCAACTGGTTATACAAGAGGCAGTGGAAGCTTCTGAATTCAACTCCTTCCGTACGCCCCACCCATCGTTACCCTATAAAGGTGGTGTGGGGTATCAAGAAAATGCTAAAATGACTGGTGTACTTTGACCTGGACCTAAATTAAATGTATCTTAATGATTTATATGTTGAATAAACACCAAGACTCTTGTGTTTTAAGATTCAAAATAATGGTTTGAATATTATTAAAATTTGCTTTGACAAGTAAACTATTCAAGATAATGAAGGCTTATAGAATTAATTGTTATCTAATTTATAGCTGAACATCTCTATATAGATCAGAGAGTGTGGTTTTAAAAGTCCACTTTGTATTCACCTAGTTTACAACCTCATATTTGGTGCATACCGGTTTTATAGAATATATATTTTGCATACAAGTAATTCTGTAAAATATTATCCACCTACTATGTATGTTAGCCTCTTAAGTGGGAACTGTTTGTATACTGCTCCAGCTGTATAATATCATTTTACCTAATCAATTTATCTTTATCAATAAAATCAATTTATAGTACACTACATTAGCAGATTCTGCTATAGTTTTCTATTATTTTTAGTAATTTTTCATGTATCAACTCTACTTTACAGTTTTACTAACATTAATTTTGTGATTTATAAATATTATATACATATATAAAATAAACCATTTTTAAATGATTACAAATATTTTCGACCTCACGTGTATTCTACATAGAATGATTACAAGATTCTTTTTTATTCACATTCAACTTCATAACGTTTCAGGAAATAAATCGAGTTGGTGACATTCTATAAAGCACCTTTTCGTTTCCACTAAGCAGAAATTTATAAATTTATAAATTATACATATATCATCTGATTTTCTTCTATTTGCTTTCATTCTCCAGCCAATTCTACATGCCCCGAGGTGTAGGTATAAGCTCCATTTACTAGCATTTCGGAATATTGATATATGTAAATGCGAGATCAACCTTCCACAAAATTCTCAAATCCACCCTTGCTGGTAAAGTGGAGTTGGAACTTTTAGTATTCCTCCATGATCAAGAAGGCACAAGTTACTATCACCAAAAATTACCTTCATTCCTTTTCAAAGGTATAAGTATAACAGGACGCCTAAAAAATTAAAAAATAGATTGAGAATAGTAAAGAACAATTCATTCTATGAATAATTCTTGTTTAAAATAATTGAAAATAAAAAGATCTTAAATGAAGTCTATTTAAAAAAAAAATCAAAACAACTTGTGCACCATATAGTCGGTTTGATACATTTCCATAAAAATATTTTTTTATAATTTTTTGGCGAAATACCATTATGATTTTTATAGATTTATTGAGTTTTATAATTTTGTTTAATTTTTTTGTTCTAAAATACTTATGGCAGTAGCCAGAAATCTTAAACTTATGGTTTGTCATTTTATTACAAAATACAGCCTCTAGTGCTAATGTTACAATCACCCGTTTCCATGCAATATGAAATATGCCAACTACTATTGCTTGGATAAGTCCGTAGTGAACAGAACCTAATGTAGAGTAGAAATGCGCGCACAGCGGCAAACATTTTGTAAACCTAAGGATTTTCAAAGTTAATAAGAAAATTTAAATAGACAAATTTACGTTTTTGCAACATTTTATGTCACTGTTTTACCGTAAAGTGTCACACTAGTTGCGTTTTATATAGGGTACATTATAATGTATGTTTTACTTACGATATAGACCAGATATGCTTTTTACATCGATCTTCAACAAGCAATTTCAACACCGCAGCATCCTAAATTAGTGCAATAAAATTTCTAAACTTCATTTTTTGGAAATTATACTTTATCAATGTTGCTTTATGAGCTATTCATTTTTTATGGTAACATGGATCATTTGTACATACATTATATACCTAGAAATTATTAATTGGTTAGGACATAAAAATGCCGAATAAATCGATTGAACGTACCCTAATAATTGAACCCAAAACACCAACATTCCAATCAATAATTGGCTGTGCATCAAATGGAATATGATGAGCACGATCATTTGCATCAAGAATAACAGATTGGAAACCTTGAGATCCTAGGCAAATAAATCATAAATACTCAGGAATATGGTCGATAGGCAATATATTGTTATTAATCTATGTGTCACTTACCTTCTTTCATAATTACAGATCGATCCATATAGTTAAAAATAAGCTGACCATTCAGATTATTTAGCATTATGTCCACTGAGAGATCAAACAAATCGACTAAAATTTTAAAAATAAATGAGCAATATTAAAGTAGATCATGAAAGACCCATTAGTAATTTCAATACATTATAATTACCAAAAATATCTCTAGTGGGGTGGTATTAATTACTATTAAAGAATAATTATTGATCGAGTTATCAATCAAAACAATACTTTACTTTCAATTGCAGCATTATCAACTGATTTTGACAATTGTGTAGAAACTGATCTTGCCGACAGGGATCTATTTTTTACTTCTGAAAGTTTTCTAAAATTTAAATTTAAAAAAAATACTAACCCTTAGCTCTAGTTTAGTTGTGCATGATAAAACAATAAAACGGATAAATTATTCACTTCAACAAAATCACATACATAGACAAATTTCACATTATCAAGACTTACTTTATATTTGCTAGACATTGTACAATATCTGTAGTCAAAAATGTAAAAGCTACAAATGCCATTTCACCCTTATCCTGTCCATTAGCCCACAATGCAACAGCAAACCCAGGTACACAGGTGTGAAATGCAATGACTGCATTAGACTGTGTCACTCTTGGACCTGCATCACCTTCACCACCTCCCATACGGCCAATTTCTGTTCTCGAGGCATCACCTACCTCCAAGGCATCAAGACATTTGCAGTTGGTACACCAATGGTTATTGGGTGTTAATGTTGTTGCTAAATTGATATGCATGAGATCAAATTAAATTCTCTAAACAGCATAAAATAACTTCCATTTCTATTCAATATATTTCATAAGTACCAGCAGGAACATCTATGGTATTTGATTCTATTAAGTTATAATCATCAGTGTGTCTAATGGTTGGTATGCCTGCAGGTTTGAATCCTGCTTCTATGGATATTTGTAAATTATATTGTGAAAAAGAAAAAAATTACAAATTATTTTTATTAAAAGAATAAGGTAGTTTGTCATTAAATTAGGTACATCTAAACAAAGGAAGTCAATTCAAAATGTACATGGCCAGAAATCATTATTAAATATTGAATATACATAGGTAGAGTAATACCTTCTCCAATTGAAATAAAATTTAAAATAGTAGAGTGAAATATTATGAAACCATCAGAATAAAGCATGACATAAAAATGGTTACAATAACTATTTTAAACAAAGACTGTCTCTTTTTAAGATGGTTGAATTTTGTCATTTCATTAAATATTGTTTTACATCATTAATTTTGTATTATGAGAGATCACTTATTTAGAAATAACAATTGTTAGTTAAATGAGAATATTTACTTACAGTATAGTGTACCATACTGTCTGGGTGAATGTCGCCAATTTACTTGCTGTTCTGGGAAGATAGGAATAGCTAACAACACTTTAAATGTTTTGACTCTATTCAGAGAAGGAAATGGTGTTACAGATACGGACGAGGACTTTTTCCCTTTTAATTGAAATGGCGAAACTATAATTTGAGTTTGGTGATGATGAACCTCTTCTTTTATTAGTTCGCCACTTGAATACAATATTTTATTGTCTGCATCCAATAGCTGAATTATGATTGACATTCGAACAAATCTGAAACATAAAAAGATACTCATAAAATTATTTCATCTATTACTTAGGTATATGTAGATTCCAAAAAATGTTACAAATTTAAGCATGATATTAAACTGAAAAATTACCTACTTAACTCTATCTATTTATAACTCCATCTGTCATATGCCATAAATTTAATAAATTGTTTTTCATAGTTGTGAGTCAATAAATCATATATTAAAAAAGTTAAATAGCAACTAGTTACTCACTTGATAGAAATTGTCTTACTAAATCCAAATTTCTTTGACTGCTTTTGTAGAAATATGTCAGTACATCGATCTCTCATTTGCAATGCTCTGAAATTAATATTTGAATGTATTTATAACATTAAAAGCAAATGTTTAATTTGTAAAATAATAAACTCACTGTTTTAAAATGATAGATTTCCAAGAACCATTAGTTATTGAAACAGTTTTATTTATTGAATCTTTATTAAATATCTTCCATAAAGAACTACAAAATAAATATAACTCTAATTGAGGAGAAGATTAAATTTTAACAGTTGTTACTTTATAATTAAAATATTTATATATAGAAGTACATATTATGCATTATTTAAAACAAAATTACTTCAAATGCTGCACTATACAAATTTTAACATTATCTGTGTTCTTTACTAAGCCAGCTGTATATAATTATTGAGTATTTTAAAGGAATTACTACTATAGAATAAATGTATAATTTCGATTAACATGGCTTGCTAAAAACAATATAAAATATGGCAATAATAAATGTGTATTATGTTGTCGAATATAATGTAAATTTTTTAGGTGAAATTCTAGTTATATGTATTAAATTAAACAAAATGTAAATATTCTTACTCTGAAGATGAAATTTCTCTCCATTTTTTACATACAAGAGCACATATACAAAGTTCCTTTATAGATAGCTTTTGAAACAAATGATGGAGAACTTCATTTGGAAGACTAAAATAAATAAATTAAACACATAAATAGCATTTTTAATATCACTTATGCCATAAATAATCTACATATATGTTATAGTACCATTAAACTGTTTAGTTATTGTCATTGGAACTTCCATCAATAATCTAAATATTCTTTAAATAAATCAAAAATCTAGCTTTTAACTTCATAAGGATAGTAAATTTAAGTTGCTACAGATCTTTGTCCCAAGCTAACATATTTACTTGAATAAATTTACTTGTCAAATTATTTTTGACCTGGCATTTATTCAAGACTGGGAATTTATTATCATCATAGCTTCCCCCAAAAATATTTTGAAGAAATTCTATTAAAGGCAATTGTGGCAGTTTCATGTTTCCACCTCTTGTATATTGTTTTTCATCATTTTCTGCCCAATTTTCATAATAATTTCGGGACTTAGGTACCTATCTAACCAGATATTCTAAAAATCCTGACATTTATTCAAAGTCAGGCATTTATTATGATCAAAATATTTTTGCTAGTGATTATTTAAGGTTGAGCATTTATTTAAGTAAATATGGGATGTTATAAATTTGACATATACTTCAAAATAATTCTATGTTTAAACTATTAAATTATTATTACACAAACCTGAATAATTATAAATTGTTCCTTGTTATACTATAAAAATAATACAATACTATTTGCTTTTAATTGTAATAAAAATATAAAATTAGAATTAAATAGAAATTTGATATATTTTCAAATAATTAAAATACAGTGTGTCCACGAAAGGGGGTGTAAACCAGAAATATTGTTTATATGCATATTATATATTTGTAAAACTAGTAT
>JAUYWI010103884.1:0-11338 GCA_034780595.1 Parotoplana pacifica | reverse complement strand
TTTTTATTGTTAAATATATATTATTTTAGCTTTTGATTTTTAGTTAGTTTGTCCATTTATTTATGGAATGGTCCTAATAAGAAACAGGTATACTTTGATAAAAATATACTACTTATTTATATTACTCGGCCTTGTTGGGCCTCATCAGCTAAGTATAATCATTTCCCGAGAAATATAAATGTTTCATGCCACGGAGATGTTATTTATATAAAAATTATGATAAAATACAATACTACTTGCAAGTAATGTACATAAATTATTATTTTACTAAAAATGCCATATTTTAAACTTATAAAAACAATGTTGCCCTTCTTTGACATTTTCCTAGCGACGACAGATTTTCTTATATTGCTAAATTTCATAGAAAGTGAATTTCCAATGAATGCATAGAATAAACCGACGTATACTCATTTATAACGCACTTTCTATTACTCCGATATCTATTAAACCTCGTTGCCTTCGCTCACTTGGAGTAATAGAGATCTTCGTATTATAAATTAATAGCACTTTATCAATTTCGTATAAATAATTACATGCAATGTTCTTAGAGCACCACAGTGAAGTATGAAACAGAACTGAATGCGAATTATATTGGTCGAAAAGATTTTGTTAAAGGGGAATGTCTTAAACTTTGTTATCTGTAGAATAAAAAATATTGCAGGATGCAACCAAAACTGTTTTCACACTGCATTGTCAGATTATTTAGTGAGGTATGTAGTGTTATTTAAGTAGGTGAAGTTTCCTGTTATACTTCGTCTTCTGACTTTTCCCACATCAAGGTGGGGTCGCCGGTGCGGATCATTTCCTCCACTGCTTGCCGTCCATTGCATCCTCCTCTAGAACTCCCACCTGCTCCATATCTTCACGAATGCAGTCTTCCCATTTCTTTTGGGTCTTCCACAATTTGGTATAATTACAAATTCTCAAATTTGGAAAGTTTTTAATTCAGCTAACATTAGTAGCTTGGGCGGTAGATACCTTCAGGTGTAACGAACGTTCTCTCCACATATTTGGGTTAGGTAAAAATAGATGACAGTAACTGGACATCTATCGTTTCACCGAGGGTTCCTGTCACTCCCAAGAGTCACTCAACTCAATGTATTTTTCCTGTGCTGGAAATATCCGTTTTACAAATTGCTGCGAATAATTTCAAATTGATAGTACCCGCTGACTTCAGTTGATGCTACAAGTAATTTAAAAATTGGACGTGGTCATTTGTTGAGATATTTTGTGTTATTTTACTAAGGTTATGTACTTTATATTACTTGCGAGTAGTATTTTATCATAGTTTTAATAAAAATACAATAAATTAGAAGTGAATCGAAGCAAATTATAACATTGTTATCTTTTCAGTGTAGGAAAAATACATTCAATGGTCCTCGGAGGCTCAGGAACTCTCCTTGATCCGCCATTCGTTCAGTTCCTGTCATCCCAATCCAAATACATGCATCTACTTGGGACGGTGTTGGTTGCACCTGAAGGTAGCTACCGCCAGGACTATAGAAAATTTACTCGAAAATAACAGCACACTTATTTATAATGGTAAATATAGTATGAAATGAAAGATTTTTTTTAAATACGGAAACATTGCAATTTTCTGTAGATAAAATGGCTATTATTATTGTTTGTTAATAAATGTGTTTGGAAGCAATTTGTGTTTTTTTAATCTTATTCTCATGTTTTTTATCAAATTCATTTTGTTTATTATTACCTTTTTACCATTTACTTTTACTAATACATATTATTTCTTACCCAGAGAGTGGGTGATAGAATATCTTCAGCAGCACAGGACCTGCTAACTTTAGCAAAATCTTTGAGTGTTTTAAATTTAGAAATCTTAATAACCTCAGTCATACAGGTGTTGCATTCCAGTCATAAGTGCTTAGATGACATTTCTGTGAGATCATATTTGTAGTTCTGGCAATCGCTAGATAGTTTTATGTTATGATACAATTAACTTTAGTTACAAATTGATTGATGATTATTAATTATTCTAAGCGCGTGTATTTTATACAAAATTGAGTAATTTGATCATTGGATTCTGGGGTATCTCGAAAGGTCAAAACCTGCATTCTCTAGTGAAAAAAGAGTTATATTTGCAATTATCTGATTTTTGTATTTTTACTTGTTCGGCTGTTACCGTTTGCTTTTCTATGGAGATATTGTTTATGGTTATTTTATCAGTCGATTGTTCTACAACTAAACAATATCTGTTGTCATTTAAAAAAGAATTTACAGTCAAAATTCAGTTCGAATTGATGATGTTAGACGCTCCAAATAGCAGGGATGAGTTTTTTTCCACGGATTTAACATTTTTGACTAAAACTAAAATTTTATAACTCGGTAACATATGGTTAAAAAGTTACAGTGCGTAGGACTTGCCATGGTTTGGGCCCCTCCGCGGATTTTTTACTGGCCAAACTCATCCCTGAATTCGTGGAAAGCTCAACTATTTTGACGAGGAGATATTATTGTATAACTAAAAATATGGTTTTGAGAATACGAATTTAGATCTTTTATTATTTGGTTTTGTCTTAGAGTTGTTTTTTATTTAGTTCGTCATTTTGTGGTGTTGATAATTATAGGCTTTCTTGTTCAAATACCCTTCTGAACATTCAAATTAACGATTTTCACAATAAACTTTTCCGTAGTATTGCATTAACACATTTAAATTCATAGAAACAATTCAACTTCATTAATACATTCAAATTCCCCGAGAAGGTATTGGCGTATCCAAGTTGTCGTTTCAGTCACTCAAATTAACCAATCAAACATTCGTTTTGTGATTTTATTGCGTTGTATGTTCTTCATGGGTAACTTCAATGCAATAGAAACACAACGAATTATATCTAACGGTAAATTGAATATTTTATTGCTTAATTTGAGTGACGAAAGCCGTAACTTGAATGTGGTAATGCCTTCATCAGGTAGCCGGAATTTATTTTCTGTGTAAATCGATAACTTGAATCTTGAGAAGAGTAATTTGAACGAGAAAACCTACATATACATATTATTAACAAAATATGTTTTAGGAAATGGAAATGAAATCTGATGATGGTAGTAATTCGAATACAATCAAAGTTGAGGATGTTGGTAATTCAAATGAAGAAATTAAAACTATGGACAGTGATATTTTGAATGAAGAATACGTAAGAGAAATGTTTTCTTATCATTGAATATACTAAACGGTAAAATAGACACTTGATTTGATGTTTTAGGAACAATTATGAATGTTTGCGTATTTTTATAAGAATGGACTTTATTCTAAAAATCCCCATACGGAGCTGATTTTGTCTCAATTAGTAGTATCAGTACCCCGCGTTCACCATGGAAGGCAGCATGTATTAATCGCTGGTGACAAGTTTTTCACGATGCTTTCAGGCTAAGACCGGCTCCCTTGGGTATACCTTGACCACTTGTTGGTCGGAGGTAGGTAGGTCGTCTAGACCCTGTCCACCAAGTATCTTTAAGTGAGTCACGTCCGGGTCTCGAACAGGGTACCTCCCGTTCCTTAGTCCAGCGCGCTACCCACTCGGCTACTGGCTGCTCTAGTACATGGTATATTCCGTTTTGGGTAAGTATGACGTAATCCTTATAAAAGGTGATTGTTTTACTGCCAGAAAGTACATGTCAGTAAAATGGTCACCTACTTATAAGGATTACATCATACTTAACGTATACCCTATCGTCATATAATCCAGGGAATGTCAGAATTTGAATTATGAGCAAATATTTAATATAATGTATTTTTTATTTGTTTCGCTACAAACCGATTTATCTTTGTTTTGAACATAAACAAGATTTATGAAAACTTTGATGGTGGTATATCATTCAGTTCTATTCTTATCTTTCTCTACCTTTTAGGCGATTGTATACCCACTCAAAACAGAAGATTGTGCAATGAGCACTTATGATGAAAATGCGTGTGATATACAAATGGATCATTCACGCGATAGGGGACATTTAGCAGATATGACTGACATCTATATTCAACCAATCCCTTATGTTTGTGAAATTTGTAACCTGGCGTGCCGATCAAAACACTCACTACAAGTACACACCAGAAGCCATCGGGGAGAAAAACCATATCAGTGTGATGTTTGTAAATTATCTGTCGCACGAATGTCCAGTCTATTACGCCATAAAATGAAACACAGTGCCGAAAAGCGACCTCAGTGTGAAATTTGCAATCTGTCGTTTACTCGAAAGAGCAGTTTAGTGGAACACAGAAGGATTCACAGCGGTGAACGTCCGTATCAGTGTGAAATTTGTAAAAAGTCATTTGCACAGAACTCTAGTTTACTGAAGCATAAAGTGGTCCATAGTGGTGAGAAATCACATCAGTGCGAAATCTGTCAATTATCATTTGCACAGAAGACCACTCTACAGATACACAAAAAAACTCATAGTACGGAGCGACCCTATCAGTGTGAGACTTGTCATGAAACTTTTAAACATCTAAGTAATTTCAAACGACACGAAAAGACCCACACTGGGGAACGACCCTATTGTTGTGAAATTTGTAGCAAGTCATTTGCTCAGAATGGAAATTTGATAAATCACAAGAGAATACATAGCGGTGAGAGACCATTTGAATGTGACCTTTGTAAAAAAACTTATACACAAAGGTCTCATTTAGTAGAGCATAAGAGAAGCCATGCGTTGCCTAACTTGCCTAACGATGTCTGTGTTGAAAGTAGGTAAACTTTGGAGAAAAGGAACGGTCCTGTGTTCTGATGTGCACCCGTTCTTTTGTGCTAGCTACAAACCTTTTATGATAATGGGTGTCAACGTACTGGAGAAAGAGCAGTATTTACCATTTAATGCACATGGCTAACCAATCATGTTTATATTAATTAAATTTGGAACATTTAATATTAGTACTTACTTTAAATTAGGACAACTTTTAAAAAGTTTATCTTTCATCTTAGATCTTGCAGAATGATTGAATCATGACATTTAAGTACACTAATTGTGCTTTTATAGGACACAACCCGGTTTAAAATTATGAAATTAATCTTTTTTACATAAAAGATGTCATCTATAATCAAAAGTAAAACAATCTAATTGATAGTTTTCGAAACAAGACTACCAAAACATTTAGTTTCTATTGTTACACCAAGAGATGTTACTAATTTAGTCTCTGAACTATATTCATAGCTGATGATCAATCGATATTGTTGATTTTTCGCCATATCTATGGCCCAAAAGCCTGTAGGGTGGTCACCTTATTTTTGACTAAGTTTGGTGCTTTTAACCATTCTTGTAACTAAATTACCTTTTTTCTAACTAAGTGATAGGAAATATTATGATTTTAAATATAAAGTTTAGTTTGTACATAGAACTATTGTTACTTTAAATAAACATTTTTTTAGTAGTAATAATTTTGCTATTTGATTTTATTTATTAATGTTCTTTCAATTTGTTTTATCAGTAGCCTTTTGTTTTATTTCAGTATTTTACTAAATCCTAAATTTCTAAATCCTTGTTGTTCAGTGAATAAGTGCATTGAAATTTATATGACGATAAATTAGGTTACCCTAAGAACCCGTTTATTGTCTATTTGTTATTTTTTTTTAAATTCAGTTTATGCTTAGAATAAGGATTATAATATATAAGAAGATAGATGACTTTATAGTAGCACCTAAACTATGAAATTCTGATAAACGGTGTGTATTTGAAGTCAAAAAGGCGCTGTTGTGTGTCCGGAACTCTCCCTGCGACCTTTTTCGACCCATATTGTGGCAATTATCATAAATGCCACCACCTCTTTCAATAATTGATCTGAACAAAGTTTTTTTTAACCCTTCGTCGTCGTCCTTGGCTACAACTCTTCTAGAATATCATATGTACTTCCTGTGCTCGAATTTAGTACACAAAGATTTAGTGACAGAAAAATCGATGATGTAATCAGATCCAGAATTAAAACTTAACTATATATTTTCTATGCCAAATAACAGTTTGATTTTTTCTTGTTTTTTTTTATTCATTGGGACAACCATGTGAAAAAAATTTCATTGTTATAAATCTCTGCTAGCGGTACAATGTGGGTTAATGTTTGTAAGTAATTTTAAGCTATGAAATAAAATAAATTACACATATTTATAAACAGAAATACAAACAAATGAATGTGTTTGCCTAATATTAGAAGACGCAATTATTTCCCTTGGAGCATAACCTTATTTTCACGGATAAAAGGGGCGTGACCACCCCCTAGGTTTTTATACTTCTCGTGGATGGATTGGGCTGAAATTTGGTACACCGGTATTTTGCAAAGATTCATCAACATAATTATTTGTTTATTTGACGAACTAGCCAAAAAAACCTTGCGTTCATTTGCTTCAATTATTTGGACTGTAGGTCCACTAAACACTCAGTAATGCAAATCCATATTTTTTATACTGATTGATGAATTTTTGGCCAAAAGATCGATATTTTTAAGCCAAAATCACTTAAATAGCTATAAAATTTAAACCAAATCTTCTATCTTGCTCAAATGTCAGCTGTAGAATTAAGAAGACATTAGATTACGGAAAGAGTGACGGTTGTGTTCACATAAAACTGGTTAAAACTCACCGCTGATGGTCTTAAGTCCCCCACCATATTTCTTGTTATTGTTTGGCATTTAAACAACTGCATTTTTCATTTCTGACTGGACTGTCATGGATTTGGATTTCGGTTATACAAGATTGTACTTTCAATTGCCACGTGACGTGGAAGGTCACACAAAGAAATTGATTTAAAATCCGCAAGAGATTTTGGTACGCAGATTCTAAAATTCAAGTAAATCGATTCAGCCATTTTTGAGCAAGTTAAGAATAATTTAGGCTGTTGGCTTCGAAATTTCTGGAACCACACATGCTATTAAAATTTGTCTTTTTTAGTTAATGGAAATCAAACTGGAGATTGAAGACAGTGTAAATGAAGAAATTGTAAGTAATTTTTCATTGATCTTTCATCCTTTTCTTATTTTGTGTTTAAAATACTGGTGACAACCGTTACGACAAATTACTTTTTTAATTATATTTGACTTCAGGATTTTTTTTCAAAAGCTAAATTGTAGCTCTTGACAGTGTCGAGTGAGTCAGTCCCGAAACATTTTTTATACTAAAACTCCATAATTGAATTTGGTGAACTAAGATTAAGTTTTTTGCCAAGCGGTTGAACTATGTTTGAGCAACTAGCAAAAAGAACGGGACAGTTTTTTTACCTTGGCTCTGTTGACAAGGTATTAAAAACAGTGGTTTGTTATATTTTAGAAATTAGAATTGTTGACTGAAGATGAAGATATTGCACAACGTTCTATTACTTCATCGGCAGCTAATATTCCGGTAGGTTTTCTCTCAGGTTAGTCATGTAACGTTATTGATTATTAAAATATTGGCTATTTTGTTATTTAGAGCCTGAGTGAGGATGTCAAGAGTGAAACCTATGTCCTACAACCATCAACCTCAACAGTGTCAAATCCATCGTCTAATTCTCCAAAAGAAGTCCTATATCAATGTGCAGTTTGTAAAAGATCTTTTTCTCGTAACTCTACTTTAATAAACCATAAAAGAACTCATATTGGAGAAAGTGGAAAAATCCATTATCAGTGTAAAGTATGTCAAAAAACATTTAAGAGCAGTGCTGGCCTAACAGAACACAAAAGAACTCACAGTGAAGAACGGCCATATCAGTGTGAAATTTGTGAAAAATCGTTTAAACAAAGTGGGCATTTAGTGGACCATAAAAAGATGCATACCGAAAAAAAGCAATACGAATGTGAAATATGCCAAAAAACATTTTCTCAAAAGAGTGGACTAAGCCACCATAAGAGTACCCATAACCGTGAAAAGGACTTTCAGTGTGAAATTTGTAAAAAATCATTTTCGCGCAATCGTTATTTACAGGTGCACAAGATATTGCATAACGCTAAAAAAATATACGACTGTGAAATTTGTAATAGATCATTTACAAGCAGTCGTTATTTATTAGCCCATAAAAAGATACATAGTGCTGCGAAACCATATCCGTGTGAAAATTGCAACCAAACATTTGCAAGGAGAGCTTATTTAAGAGAACATCAAAAAGTCCATAGTGCAGAGACACCATATCAGTGTGAAGTTTGTTATCGACTATTTGCACGCAATCGGTATTTAATAGAACACAAAAGGACGCACACCGGAGAAAAACCTTATAAGTGTCAGATTTGTAAATGTTTATTTTCGCAGTACTCTGCTTTCAGGAAGCATAAACGAATTCATATGAGAGTGCCATAGCATTGTCAATGCACAGGCTGCTCGATTATGTGTATAATATGTTACAATCTGTCAAATCTGGCAGCGTTCAATAAACTTAGGCATTTTAAAATATGCTGAACGCACCAAACAATGTATAAAATTTGTCACTTTATTACCATAAGGCAAATTTCAAATTGTCTGAAATAAGCGAGCAGTCAGTTAAAGCTTATCTCTGCCAGATTTCATTTGGGTCTTTTGTTTCCTGCTCATCCATTGTAAATGCTTGGTTTGTTTCATTTTCAAATTGGGCAAGTATAGTTGGGTCAGTTCGTTTGGCAAGGTTGAAACGTTCTGTTGGTTTCTTTTTCTTTGTCTGATAGAATTTCATGCAGAGATTTGCTGCAACACGTTTGTGATCAGAGTTACAGTTTCTTCTTTGCTGCCGGCATCGAGTATGGTGCTGCGTCTATTTTTGGATATTATAATATAATCAATCTGGTTTCTTGTTTGCTTATCTGACGAAACCCATGAATATCGTTGTCGGTTGTGGTGCTCGAATTGAGTATTCATGACAGTTAGCTTGTTTTCTGTACAGAAGTCAACAAACCTGTGTCCATTTTCATTTCGCGTTCCAAGGCCAGTGTCCAATGCAACCAGTCAGCTCCATGCCTTCCACTACTTTGGCATTGAAATATCCCATCATAATGCAGGTCTTATTGGATAATGACTTGTTCAACAACGGACTGTAATTTCTCATAGAAAATAGGAGGTCTCTTCAATCATGAGTGTTAGTGGGAGCATAGACCTGGATTAAGATAATTGGGAACGGTTTGGTATTGAATTTGGCTGTAAGAATGCGGTCGCTGGTTGTGTTGAAACTAATGGTACATTTCTTTGTCTTTCCGCTTTGGCCAGTTCCACTAAATTTGATAGTGTTGTCAAGACAGTCGATCGAATTGTCCACTGCCATTCCATCTAGTCTCCGAGATACCATCTATGTCCAGTCGAAGGTGCTTTTGTTCTTTGATCAGAGCATGAAGTTTGCATGTTCCCTTCATTGTACGAACATTCCAGTTATACTTGTGTTTCAGATTGCTTGTTCTTTAAAGAGCTACCTATTAATTTTCACACTGTTTTATTATTAAATCAGATTTGAGTGATAGTGATTATAAAATTGTCTTTTGTTTTACCTTGAAATCTGGTATGAGGTCAGTGATGATAGAGAATAGTAATTATTATGATAATAACTTTACTCTCTTTGTACGCTAATGACATGATTAAAATATGTACTTTTTTCGTAAAGGAAGCATTTTACCTAGGACTTTTTAATTGCATTTATTGTTACATGTTAGATAGAATTTCAATGGCATTTGCATTTGTTGCAGCAAGTGACAATTATTCGTCGGTATTTACGTCTGTTGTAGAAACAAATATGTAGTTGTCAAGTAGCATGATTAGAGATCGTTAATTGTTGTAGTAAGCGAGATTTTTTCAAGAAAGTTATGGTCTACTAAGACTTACAGGATATGCGTTTTTCTCAGTTTGGTCGCCAATCAGATCATTTGTCTATTGCTATACCGCCGTGAGGTAAATGCAAACCTAGATAGATGCATATTCTGCCCTTGGGTTGTCGTATTTGGCCTACTGTCCTCAGTTGTCAACGACACCGACTTTCCGCCTTCGAAAATATTAGTTAACTTGAGCTGCTGGAAGGGGGCTGGCCCGTCGACGCAGTGCAACTAACTATACACCCTCAACTTATGATGTTCAGTAGTTCGAAAAATTTATTGCGCTAGCCAGCCTATCTGTGTTATTTAGTCATACAGTCTTTGATGTCCGTCAGGGTTTGCTCTCTGGAAATGTGTCTGTGTTATAATCAGTTTCCTAACTATGTAGTAAATGGATATCAGATCAGAGTATGATAACAATTTAACTAAATAGATTGTAAACCAAACGCATATATAAATAAAGGAACAGCTGTGTTGATATTCCTCATTTTTATATACCCCTGATAAAGGGGGTTCTAGACCCCACCCCTAGAATATCATTAAGCTGAAATTTTGTAGAAACTTGGAATGTTTTAAGGTAAATGATATTTTTAGAAAAAAAATCGATGGGGGCGGCGAGCCAGGACCGATGACGTCATAGAGGGCCAACGATTAAAGTTTGTCTGATCGACTTAAAATTTGCAGTGTGTGTAAATCTATTAACATCCAATAATGCAAATCCATAAAATAGAAGCAATAATTATTGAATATCAATTTTGGAGACAAAAAACGATTATTTTGTCTAAAATGGCTCTCAACTCTAAACCAAACATTCTAATATGCTCAAATCTGATAATTAGAATTAGAAAAGCATTAGAAAATTGATGCTTCACATTTGTGGTTGCTGGTCTATGAGGTCCGCATATCAGGGCACGGTGTGTCTATATGGTGTTGATCGTGGGTCAAAAATGTCCAGACTAAATATACGCTGGATATATCATCTTATCGTTGCAAGTAAACAATACATGATTTTTAAATATTTTACTGAGATCTTGACAAATTAAACAAAAAATCGATATTTAAAACATGACTCATTTTTACTGGCGTCACATTTCTATATTACACAACTTTACTTCTATATTAAAAACTGTCCATTATAAATTATTGCTATTATCTGTTAACAAGATCATTTGATAAAATTGCAACTTTGATTGAGAAATTTTCTAAATATATTAAATAACGATTTTTTAATGTGTAGGTATACTATAATATGCGGGACATGACTAAAATAAAAAATAATTAAAATATCCAGTATTTATTTAACTTGGTTTAGTTTCCCCACATTTTGATACTTATAAAAATACAAATATTGATCGAGAGCTTTAAAAATTAACACAGAAAATGTTTATTATTTAACATATAAGGGATATATGCAAAACAGGAATACTTATGAAAGTATACATATAAGTTTTACTATTAAATCATCATCACCGTCATCATCCAGCGTCGTCCAATTGGGCGTTTGCTGCTCGTGCTGCCATCTTAACTGCCATTTTCCAGGCGTCCCGATTCTCTACGAGTCTAAAGATGTTGTACGTTGGGAGGTCTGTCCACATCCGAATGTTGTCC
>JAUYWI010103873.1:0-11341 GCA_034780595.1 Parotoplana pacifica | reverse complement strand
CTTGTTCTCATTCAATAAGGTGGTATCATCAGCGTATCTCAGATTTGTCAACATTTCACCTCCTATCTTTGCCCCTCTGTGTTCATCAAGAGCCAAAGTTGCATCATATCCCCTCACCTTTTCAATATATATACAATAGACTGTCCAAAGAAAAAATATAGATAGGTGCGTATTCCACTATTTTTATTTCATTAACTATTATCTCTAATTGCTCTCAATTCGAGTGCGTAGGTATGACAGCAAAAACGTAAAATTGATAAACAATTAATTAATTACCGACTGTAAATACTGTTTTATATATTGCATGCGACTATACCATATCTTCCGATAAATAATTTTCATTTAGAAGCTGCTTTTCATACACGAATGCTGATTTTAATAGTCTTGACTGCTTACTAACTACACCCATTTTGTTGTTCAACGAAGAAAATGTCTGATAATCTTTCAGAGGAAACGTTTCCTTGTATGTAACTCTAAATTTGGGAAACCAGCTGCTGAACAATTGGTGTCTAGTAAAAGGAGAATTTCCGTCTTTGTTGAAATAACGCGGATGTTTATACAAAGAACTGTAATCAATTCGGTCCTCATTCAGAAAAGTGTCGCAAATATGCTTCCGATAATTACTGCCATCAATGTTACGTCTGCAATTTTTTCGCATTAACCACAAGTGTACTGAATCTCCTCTACCATCATTTTCTGAAGACGGAGGAAAGAAATAAATGGCTGGAGCCAGGAAGACAGCGTCATATCGATTGTTTGTAGATCCTTTAAAAAATTTAAAAAATATTTGACAAATATGCGGACCTGCTATGTGTACATATTCCGGATGTTTCATAAGTCACGCATCATAGGAGAAATTAAATATGCCTATTTACAATTTTTTCATTTTTTCCAATAACAGAATAGTTTACAAAACTTTACAAATCTATACATCAGGAAACACGAACTTTCCATTAGCGAGGGTACAAATTATTAATTTTACTAAATCTATTTGGTGCCTCCCTGCAAATTTTGTACGAGAAGTTTTCTTTAGATGATTTTTATATTTCAAACTAAAGTTGATTAGATTCTGATTTTCAGTAAGATTTTTTTATTTAAAAATATCACGAAAAATCGTCGAAAATTATTTGTGAATTTTTTTTTATGTGCAAATGACATAATCAGGCATTATTTGAATCTGTACAATCCGTTTCGCTTTCATATTTTCAATCTAATTTCCGGTTGAATCCGTTTTGTATTTCTAAATGACGTTTTAATTGAAACAAGCACCAAATATTAGAACATTTGCGACAAAGCTAATTATTTGTGACTATGCCAATGATTCTTTTGTAGACAGCGAGCAAATAAAATGTTAAACCAGCTGTGTATTATTTTTAATTAATTTTTAGTTTTACTGTCAGTATTGTGATCAATTTGTACAAGATTTTTTTAATTGAGTGTCAACCTATTTTTGGAGACAGCTGCCTATTTTAACCTTATAGTTGACATGTCTTGTTTTAGTAGGGGAGAGGAGGCTACTAGAAAGCACCCGACATGATATCCCCCACACCCTCTGTTTTACCTTGGACATAAGTTTTCAATGCGCGCGTCACTGCCACAGGTCCAATGTCGTAAACCGGCCTGCCAGACACTTTGTATAGCCTTTTATATTTGATATTTTCCTTTATTAAATTTAACCAAAATGGATGTCCCGGCCTCGACGCCATAAGGAAGTTTGATGCTAAAATAGCTCCATCAATATTTAACGACACCATATATGGGTCAGGCTCCCTTGCAATGATACATGAATGTCGCTTTAAAAGGGATTCTAAACTGCGCTCAGGCAAAACATCAATATCAGCATAAATACCACCAAAGTAGTACATTAGCAAGTAACGAAGAAAATCGATTCGATAAATTGGAATTTTAAAATTGTAATAAAATTTTCGTAATTTGATGGGCAGAGCAGTATTAACAAATTGTTCCATTTCAAAGTCTGTCCACAACATTACACTCAGGTTTGGGTGAAGTTTACGCCATGCCGCGATGTTTGCCTTGGCAAACTTTGGTAGATTTGTGGTTCTCCATTGGATGTGAAGAACTTGAGGGATTTCCAGTGCAGGTGGAAGAGGCGGAAGACTCATAATTGATTGGTCATCATCATAAACGGCAGGAATAAGTTTAAGAGAATCATCAATATCATTTTCATTAATTTCGTCAACTGGTAGTCGGCGTTTGGAAGTCAATTGAACGTTACCAATAACATTTATATAGTATAAAAATACACCCATTATAAAAAACGTTGTAAAAATAATACGAAATCGTTTATAACGTAACATTTGAGAAACTTTCAATAGTAGTAAGTATTTTTAGTAATTTGTACTGTCACTCTATTTAACTTGAGTCTTTTTATAGAATGATTTCGTACCAATGGTTTCTAACCAATTAAAAATCCAAATCCTTAACTAACCTACTATTTTATAAAAGCAATAATTGGCAAACTGGTTGAAGCAAAATAGAAAGCAAGAACTATGTATGTACTTTATTTTATTTGTTTCCAAAAATATCATTCTTCCTTAAAATTTTCAATATCTTGTGCTGTTATACAGGTTGCTCCAGAAGTGGCTGGGTGTAAATCTCTCATTAATAAATATTGATTGGATTTGTAATAACAATGTTATTAATTGAAATTTATGTAATATCATTTATGTAATCTTTTTCAAGGTAGTGAGTGGAGTTAATGACCCAACGTTTATTTAAGTTTACGTAAACTTATTTCATGTTTCATTATTCACATTATTGTGATGGCATAATCTAATCAGAGTCCCTATACTATTGAGTCTCGTATTTTGTCTGCCACTTGGTGGCATGAATCTGGTCAAACTAATAACGATATGAAATTGATTCGAGAAAAATTTCGGGAAAAGTATGAAGAGGTGATAAATTAAAGAATTGTGAAGCCAAGCTATTCAGTCATGAAATAACAATGACAATAAGAATTTGTTACGGGAAATATCTGAGCGAACTTGGCAGAGAATTGCAGTTACTATTTGAGTTAGATAGAAAGCAAGTTGATCCGTATGACAATTGATTAATATTTGTGATGCGGCTATGAGCATTATTTCATTTGTATGTTATATTATCTTATTATTTATGTTCTGTGATGTTAACAATATAAATCATATCATTTTTTTAATGAATGATTCACACCCAACTTCTGGCACAACCTATAGATATAGGCATTATACATGATACAAAAAATATTTAAACAATCTTCCAAATTAAATTTTAGTAAGCATTATCTGTGGAATATAATTTCTACTCATTTATAGGGCACGGACAATAATATACATATATACCACAGATATTGTGGACCAAATATAGAGTGACTAGAAAACTAACGTTTTTAAAAAATTATTCCTTATTTTTAAAAATTTATATAGACCATTATTTCAATGATATTATGGCAACAGTGTTGAATAGCTTCTAATTACTTCGACAGTTCAAATAATCTTGAATAAAAATTCTTACTTTAGCTATCATTTTGAATGATTGCCTTTTTCGTTTGTCTTTCAAGATTAGGAAAATTAGCGATCAGATCAAGGACTATGGAGCTTGCTACCATTGTTCATAACAACGATTGTTTTCTGTGCTTTGTTTTATAAAACAAATTTTCAGAATGATAGCTGAAGCAAGAACTTTAATTCAGGGGCTATTTAGATTCATTAACTAGGCAAGAACTTTTGAAAGAATTCAAAGATTTTCATCACCATTGCCATGATATTGTTAATAAATGGTCATTTTATTAATATAGACTATTTTCTCTAGTGTGTGAATTGACACTTTGTGGTCACAAAGGGGGGGGGGGTAATATCAATAAAAGAAATTCTGGATCTGTATTACCAAATTTGAAGTCAATCGTACAAACTTCATTTTTTAGACTTGATGACATCATCGAGCCCTAGATCAACTTCCATATTATTATTTTTAAATGTTGATTAATATTTTGAAGGTAATTGTGTACCACATTTCAGCCTAAATTAATATAGGAGAAATATGAAATCATAGAGGGGATAATACCCCTTATGTGACCACTTGGTATAATTTTAGTTGCTAACGTTACTGTAATTTTTTTAAAGCTTCGAAAAGTAAACACATTACAACCGCATTCATCAGAGTAGCCAACCTTTTCCATGTCAGCTCCTTCAGTCCAAAAACGTATCCAGAAATTTTGTGATAGACCTATTTCAAATGCTTTTGACTTAATTTTTTTCTAATTACTTTATAATGAGGAAAAGGTTTAAAAAATAAAAGTCTACCGGAAACAATTAATTAATTTATCACAGACCTTTTACTTTTAAAATATTCTTCAAAATCATTAGGTTTCAAATTTGAAATGGCTACTTCTTTCAAAACGTTGTTTTAATGTGACAATCTCCATAAAACACTTACTTAACATCCATGCAGTTTGATAGGGGGCTGTGTATTTACTTATTGGTGTTGTATTATGTTTAAATTATTCCGAATTTGTAGAAAACAGAAATATTCTATGAAATGGAGAGGTTCACAATGTATCACACATACAGCCAAATAAAAACTGTCTACTACCTATTTGTTGTTCTCACTTTGATTATTAACACAAAACTGGTGCCTCCAGAGAGAAACATTTATTATGGCACAGATTAAGTTTGAGGCATTTGACCTTATGGCACAGATTAAGTTTGAGGCATTTGACCCTAGAGATGCGGAAGACTTTATTGTGTCCTTGCGGCACGTGAGGTTGAAGCGGAACAGCAATCAAACGTACTACTCTCGGTTATAGGAAAACAAATCCTATCAATTTCTTCCATATTTGTGTGCATTAAATAAACAGGCCACACTCAGCTATGAAGATCTGACGGGTATAGTTTAAGATTATTTTTAGACCGAGAGTCAACACAGTGATTACGTTTCCACAGGCGGTTTCAGGATCGAGTGAAATCAGCGACTTCCTACATGAATGCGCTACGAAATATGCCACGTCGTGTGCATTGGTGCCTTTCTGGACCAGGAACTACGTGATCAGTTCATATGTGGATTTTACCGAGGTGAAATTCAAAATAGATGTCTAGTCGAGACATAAATTACGCTAGATGGAGCATACAATATGGCGGTGGCAATGGACGGTGTTCAAGGCGTCCAGATGATGAGACCAAATCATACTGCTACGACAGCGCCCATTATCTCCTAGATGCGTAACTCCAATCGCTGCAATACGGACAATAGTTCCAGCTCAAATGAAAAACAGAGCGGACCGTTGGCAAGTACTACCGCCGTGTTTGTCGAATACCTACAATGCGGATAAATGTTTCCATAAAATATTATTTGTCACTTTTGTAACAATTAGGCCAAAAAGGATAGCGAACTTAAAAGATCAAAAATAAAAACCTGTACAAAAGTTATTGAAACGCAAGAGTTAGACGAGAAAGATTACAATGATGACACAAATAGCATAAAAGTAGCGAATGTTTCGGTCACCAAGCATACTTTTTCCACCCACTGAATGTGAAGCATATTGGCCAAAAAGTTTTCAGCAGATGTCGTAGAGGAGCCTAGCAGAAGTAATGTCCTCGCAAATTCTGAGATGATAAAGGGCTGGACAATCGAACATATGGGCTATATCCCAATTATTTTCTTTACATTTAGGGAAGATAGGGGAATCTCGCTTGCCAATTCTGTGGAGGAGGTAAACCGGGATGAGGCCAGAAGGTCAACCTTTTCATTGCCTAGTATTCCGATGTGAGCTGGGATCCACGAAATGATAATTTCGAAGCCTTTGGAACTTAGTTTGAATAGGAGATTGTGGATGATTTCACAAACCTGATTATTTTGGTTTTTGGATTTGATGGCAGACTGGGAGTCAGTGAAGATAATAATACGTTTGTTGTTGCAGGTAGTAGTAGGATTGGTGTTGATGGTTGTGAGTGTACTTTCAAGGGCAATAATTTCATCTCTGAAGTTATGTAGTTCTAAAAGTTTATCGTTACGGAACAGAAATGATTAAATTCAAGGTAAATGATACCCAACAAAATTGGAGCTATTTTTTAATTTTAAAGCTATAATATACATAAATAAAATAGCATAAAACTAAATTATATCAAGTAGATAGCTCAGTGAGTAAGGCACTCGCCCAACATGCTGACAGTCCAGGTTCGAGCCTACCTACGACTGATGAGACCCAAAAAGGTCGAAACCGGTCTCGTATAGTGGCTTTGCTGGTGAATAAAAATTAATTTATTTATTTATTTACAGTTGTGGGAACACCTTCTATTTGATAAAAATCTACAGGATATTTTGCTATATTGCAAATTGCTACTATATGTGTGTGTAATCTTCATCAACCCATCAGTAATATCATCGTTTATAATATCGAAAATCATTATTCTGTAGCCAAATATTTACTAATTGTTTAGTCAATAATCCTATATAGTCGTAGCATAAATGAAAAATGGAATATTATCGAAACCAACAAATACAAAACATCTAAAAATGTATATAAAATGTCCAGACCACAATTTTATTAGTAAAGTAAAGTTTTTATTTTAGAGTGACATTTCTATGGCAAATTTGGATGAAATTTAGTTTCAAAGAACAATAAGTACCATTTAGCCTAGTTTCATTTTTTCCGGAGGGCCGCCATGTGACCTTAGGTGGTCACACCCTAAAGATTCTAAATTTCACTGTTAGTCACTTAATTTTTAGTTGGGAACGGCTTATCAAAGGGCTAAAAACAACATTTGAAAGATTAGAACAGAAAAGTATCGAATATGTTTTATATTCAATGTTTCAAACAATATTTAGGTCTCTTTCTTCTACTTCTTGTTCACATTTTGCCAGATAGACCCTATTCACCAGCAGCAAGCTTGTTGGTCCTCTGAGGAAGGATTTATTGTTACGCTTAATTTTAAAACTGTTATAATTCTAAACTCGAGGTAAGGCTTATACAATGAATAAATAACTTTTTTAACCAAAACTAGGGGTCGCGGCTTGCTGGTCTAGTGCTTATACTCTGGAATATATAGTTCCTGTACATATTATCAAAGATTTATAAAATAATACCTGATAGATTCACATAATATTCTTGTAAATGCTTTTGCCTAGGCAACATAATATGGCTATCTATCTGGTATGGTGTGATATTGTTAATTGGCAATATAAGAAGTCCCATAAAGTGATTAATCTTCGCAAATAATGCTTTACAATTGTCGATTTGTATTTCAAGGTTTTCGATAACGCTTAACCTGTATGGATTAAGGATAGTGAAGAAATCAATGATCAAAACATATTTTGGCATTCTCTAAGCTGTTTACAATTCAAGACGGATTCAGTGACGGTGCATTTGTAAATATTTGAGGTTTGATATCCCGACCGTACCCATCTCCGAATTTAGTACTGCTAGTGACAGCCCCATACCCTTTATTTTTATCATTTTTGTTCCCTTATGTCCATAACACCCTTATCAAAGTTATATTTGTTGCCGGTGGAGCCCCCCCCCCCATAAAAGTGGCTGGCACTAATCACCAATGTACAAAATCTGACATTTTTTAGAATATGCAAATATGATGCACACTGATTTTGGTATTACAATGTTACAAGTTTGATGCGCTAATAGTTTGGAGAATATTCACATTTTTAACTTTAAAGGCTTCATAAATCTTTCCTTGTACCAATTTTCATTTTATCATGCTTGTTTTATGTTTACTTGTTTTGAATAATACAAAATGTGGAATATTTCACCACATAACATTCATCGCTGCACACTATTTTTTGCTATAACTTGATAACAAATTTGGCGATATTAGATTTATGAAATTTGTTTAGAAAATATTTATAAATCCATATATCGATTTATGAAAAATTCTTTGTTCGGTTTTCGATGACCGATTTGACATTTAACATAAATTGAGAGTTGCGCATGCTTCTACTTGATTTGGTCATTCAAATTTTCAAATTTTCAACTTTAAACACGTCACAAAGGACACAGTTCTCTACACCGAATTTAACTATTTTGTTTTAATAGATGCGCCGTCGTGGAATTTGGTTAGGTGTACGTAAATCCCTTGAAATAATCAAATCGTGTCCTTTGTTGCAATTTTATGTTCACTTTAAATGCTTCTACTTAAAACTACACCATTCGGAACGTCTTGAGCTACGATATACACAGCCCCGTAAAGCAGGTCATTGGATAGTTGTGCAAATTTTTAAACTTTGTTGGACGTATACTTTTCTCACAGTGACTGTTAAAAATAACATCAAAAATATAAAAATCTAAGGCTGCGGGACACATTTTGCACCAAGCTTGACTGACCATCATATCATGCTTCAGCTTGGGTGCAGAACAAAATGCAAAAGATTACATAGTTTTGAATTGAACTTGAAAAGTTGCTGTTTTATGTGGAAGCTCTATTTTTACAGATCTTTTGGTTAGATTATATTCATTTCCATGGGGTTAGTGTTTGCTGGTGTAAAGATGTCACTCTTTATTTAATTTTTAACAAGACTTTGAACCATCGTCAAAATATAAACGAAACTATTAAAGACTTAAATGATTTCAAGCGAGTGTCTAGTAGGGGGTAGGGACGTAGTCGACCGCCGCCCTACCCCTAAAACATTATTTTGTTTTTCGGCGCATCACACTGTGGGTCAGGGGTGGGCAAATTTCGAAAAATGATGTCATTAATAAATTAAATATTTGTTTCAATTGTGATTCGCTATACATTTCTCAATATATAACTGAGAGAATATATAAATATTCATGTTATTTTGTCCTGAGCAGATATTTGAAGACCATTATATACATTGATTATAAAAGAGCAAAAAATGCAACTGCATTTGCTTTAATGTTTTCTTCAAAAACGTTATGCATTAGTAATGAAATAATAATTTAGTATTGTTTTGTGTGTTAACCTAATATAAATTTACTTAATGAAGAAAATAAATATAATGTTGGTTATGGGTATAATACAATTAACTGAACTACTCACTAAATTATATACTACTCACAAATTCTTGACAAGGTAGCCACGGCCCTTTCAAACCAAAGGACTCTGCACAATGCTGTTTAGGTACGAAATATATATTTAAAATGAACATACTACTAATAAACGTTGCAAAAATTGTGCTAATTTATTTCAGTATTTATACATATTATACAATACAAATTATAATTTTATTTTCCATTTTTACCCTGCAGGATGTAGTTTAAAGCCAACTCGGATGAATAACATCGACGAGGTTATAAGCCGACCAGTAGATGTCCTGGGTCTGCGTTATGGACTCTCAACACCTTCACGATTGTCTCCGAACAATGAAATGCTTTCTTCATATCGCTTATAGGATGAGGATTCAGATGTGCCTAGCACGCGGAGACGCTAACAAGATTGCAGTCAAAGAAACCAAAACAGAAATACGGACAGGATTGAGGGATGAGGTGGGATTAGTAGTAGACATTCCTCGAAGTGGTGGCTCTGGTATATAAAATGACGGCAATAGTGCAAAGCGAAAGCGAAACTGTTTCCAGAATAACAGGTATTGACCAAACAATCATGGATCAAGTACATGTCGTTTTTTTAAGTGCTCCCATTAAGTCTGCCTGTTCATGCTGATCGTTTCCAGGAGTATTGTAAAAACACTACATTTTCTTATGTGGCTTTATGGCCCTCGTAATATATGCCACAGTTCCTTCATTGCATTCTTATTCATGGCCATGAAGTCGTTAGGTCAATAACACTCCCAATTGGTATGATGTCTGAGGAGGCCCATGTAAGTATGTCTTAACAAAACTCTCAAACGGTTAGGGGAAAATTTCAGTCGCAAATGTTCACGAGATAAGACAAATCAAGATGTCTTAAGAAGGTTCTTATGTAATGCAGACCCGGTCATCATTGGATTGCGCAAAATGGGAGGTCAAGAAAAAAAGGAAGAACTTTTCACCTGAGGCTCTGAGTCTCCTTCAGGCACCTAGTGAACCAGGTGTCATCGATTTTATTTATTCGTTACAACATGTTGCAACAATCAAACCTTTGGCCAAACTATTGAATTCATTTTATCAATATGTGCCGTGTGATAGTGCAATACCAATTACAAAATAAAATGCACCATCCAATTCCTCATAGTCATTTTAGTGGGGATAGACATCATTTTTATTCAAGTGAATATATTAATTTAGAAAATATGTGACTTTGTGTTTTTATCGATTTTATTGATTTATCTGTCGTCACGTGACTACAATGTGACCAATCACAAAATAAAATACACCATCAAAATCCTCATATTCGCTTTAGTGGGGGTAGTTATCAAAATCTTTATTATTGGACTAATATTATAGACGCTATGAATTTTGCCCATTTTTGATGGATTCTGACCCTCTGTGCATCAGGCCATATATTTCATCCATAGGCGTAGAAGCCAGGATAGGCTGTTCCGGAAGTAGCAATTTCTTTTTTTCAACATAATACAATCAATACTAAAAACAACCCAAAAGTTCATAGTTAGACAATTAACAATTTAATTACAAATAATAACCTTCATTGTCAAATATCTGACGGAAATCATCATAGATTTTCTGATTCTTTTGTTCATCACAGCTACAATGTCTTATTTATTGTAGGTATGTGGAAAAAACGAAATTACTTCCAGAATAGTTAAATTGAATTATCATAGGTACCTATAATAATTTCACACAATTTCTTCAAACTAAATTATCAATTTATAAAATAGCTTTCTTTAAAAATAAATAACACAGAATGCATGAATTTGAATCCACAATTCCAAACATTTCCGGGGCAGTACCCGCGGACCCTTCTAGGCGCTTATACATAATCATTTAGAAATATAACTGATCTATTTTCTGCCATACCAGCCTCCTTAAAATAAATTTGGTATCTGTCAATGGGCTTGATAATTACTCTTTTTAAAATCCAGTTCTGACGCCTTTTAACCCCCCCCCCCCAACCTTCATTTTTACTCTTAAGCCTACATATATTCCCAATAGGAACAACTATCCCCAACACACGCACATAATACTAAATATATCCTATTTAAACATTTCTTTATAAATAATGACGCTTAGAACGCCTCCCTCTAAATAAAACAAAATCTAGACACGCCACTGGATATCGTCGAGGTTGAAAGATGGTTATCCTAACTTATAACCCTATTCTGATATCTAACACAGTTTATCGTTAAACCCAGAGAGTAAACATAACATACCTACATAGAGGATCCGCTCAAACATTTTGAATGTTTGCACCTGTGATTTTACAACTACTGACTAATATTGATATGCAGAATTCAAATCTATAATTATTTTCTCGCTAAAATT